>JBAHVQ010225745.1:0-10697 GCA_036872915.1 Nanipora kamurai
ACACGTCTCCATTGAAGAGCACAATAGTGAAATGGATCTCGTATTTTTAAATAAAGATGTCAATCAATCAATCAATCGGCACAAATCTTAAGCTTTTCGGATTTTATGAAGCCCTTTAAGCTGTTTGTTGATGCCCAGGGACGTCGCGAAACCTATGCAGTTGGGGGATGTAGCATACATTTACCTGAAAATTTTCCCAAATTTACCTGAAATTTTCCGGTCTTCATGCCAATCATTCAGCCGGATTCGGGTAACAATGGGTTCCATAATTTCCAAAAAATAAACAATAGCTTCAAAATATTTATTTCATCAGAAATTCAGAATTTTAAGTTTATATAAATAATAATTAATAAGGCATTTACAGCCATATATTCTAATATATGTTCTAATGTATATTACAGCTCTGTATTCTAATAACAAGTTAATGAAGTTATCGAAGTTGAAGGTTTTAGTAATAAATATTAAGTTTCTCTGGCATCGTAATTTAACTGCTTTTTATCTGATTGTATCATGGTGTTACCTGATTTTTAAGTTCACAGTTGGGGGGCGTTAAACCCCCCACACACCCCAAGTAGCGACGTCCCTGTTGATGCCAGCCTTGATGAGCTGGGTAGGCCAAATTCAAGACAGTCGTGAGGTTGTCATGGCTTACGCTGATCGTAATTTAAATCCAGCAGAACGTAATTACTCGGCGACAGAATCAAAGCTTTACCAGTCGTTGAAGATACTAAAAAGTTTCAGCTGTATCTTTACGGTCAGAGATTCGTGGTGGATACAGCTCACCATGCCCTTAAATGGCTTATGAATGTTAAGGATTTAACCGGTCGATTGGTTCGCTGCCTCGCTGGTCTCTCTTTATTTAGCAATTCGATTTTGAGATTAGACATCGGCAGGGTATAGCCAACCGTAACGCGGACGCTTTATCTCGTCGTGAATATCCATCCGCTGTAGCCATTTTGAATCCTACTAATTTACAAACTCATCGTGTTGGTGAAATGCAACGTAAGGACCTGATCTTTCACTTATCATCACTAATCTTGAAACGAAAACCTTGCCTCCCGGCGATAAACTCGAAAGTAACATTCTTAACACTTGCCACCAATATTTTATTGACGAATACTGGTTACTTCAACACATTTGGAGTCCAACCGGTCGAAGCCGCAAAGAAACCCAATTCCAACTCACAGTTCCAGCAAGTTTACTTTTTGATATCGTAAAACCGCTTTATGACGACACACACAGTTGGCACCGAAGGCTACAGAAAACTTACGATAAAATCTGCACTCGATATTATTGGCCTGGTATGTTTAAGGATATCCAGTAGTGGTGTCGCTCTTGCGTTGACTGTTCAATGCGCAAAATACCGCGAAATCACGCTAAGGCACCGTCGTTACCTATTCCCGTCGAAGGTGCATTCGATCGTCTCGCTGTTGACTGTTTAGGTCCCCTCCCCGAGTCATATTCCGGTAATAGTTACGTGGTAGTCTTTTCGGACTATATCACGCGATGGCCCGAGGTATTCTCTGTCCAAACAATTGAAGCGTCTGTGATTGCGAAACTTCTTGTTGATGAAATATTATGTCGTCATGGTTCCCCTAGAGCCTTTTTGTCCGATCGCGGTCGAAATTTTTTATCTAATCTCCTACGAGAAATTTGCAAAGTGATGAATACGAACGAAATTTTTTATGAGCTTATATATGAGCTTATTGGTATTATCGAGATTTGGACGATAATTTTTTCCATTTTCGTCTGTCATCTGACTTAAAAATTGGGTTTACACGAGCATGTTTCCATTCGTCAATGTATATACCTTTTTCCAAGGATAGATTAAAAATAATATTTATAGATTGGGCAATTATATCAGATGCCAACTTGAGAATTTTAGCAGGTAATTTATCTAAACCGGTTGCTTTATTAGCTTTTAGACGATGTAGAGTCATAGTTACACTGCTCGCGTTAATTCGCGAAAAGTGAGACCGCGTGTTTGAGGAAAGGCCGGTACTGCCGTTATTATTCTGTGACTCTTCATCGTCTACTTCATCGCTTAATCAGGTAGACAAAGCAGGACCAATATTTATAAATTACTCGTTTAGGGATTCTGCAATAGTTTTAGAATCCAAAATAATAGTAACGTTTACTCTTGTGGACTTACTATTTTTACTCAAAAGAGAGTTAATCAAGGAACAGCTGTTCTTCAAATCGGCAGTCTTGGCACAATCATTCATTTTTTGGCAATAAAATTTTAAAAAGGGTTGTCGTGGAAATTATTCCATTTTTGGCATGGTCCATTTCGCATAGTAGAAAAATTGTCACTGGTGAATTTTGGTCTCCTCACTGCTGCAAATCGTCCTCTTTCCGACCCAGTGCATTCTAATCGTTTGAAACTGTATTACGACCGATTAGATCGTAGAAACGCACCACCACGATATTGTCACGACGATTCCGATTATTCTTATTATTTTATTATATAGTATTATTATTTTATTATATATTATTAATATTTTATTATATATTATGGTTATTTTATTCTTCTTATTATTACTTCCGATTATTTCAAAATTTTTCTGGGCAACATCTTACGACAGCAAGAAAAGTTCAGCCTTCAGACTTGTCACAAAATTATGACATTTATTATGATTTGAGCTATTGTTTCCCGATGGCACTTCACATATATTGATACCGACAATTTCATCGATAGAAATCTCAGCATTACATTTAGCGGGAACGTTCAAATATCAATGATACGGCGACCGTGTTGGCTCTACTTACAAACAATAGCAGTTAATGAGACTCTTTTCTTAAAATTTCTCCAATGACGTCGAACGCAAAAGACCCGTTGTGGGTTTGTGGTCGTTCTGTTAGTTGAAAAAGTTACGAGAACATTGCATGCATGACAGCACCATTGTTTTTACGGTTTTGACTATCTACTACAGAATTAGTCGTGCAGAACGGTTAATAAGGGCTAACCAAAAAGGGCAAAAATTTTAAGCTGAAGATTATTAAATCCTGGTTTTTCCAAATAGTTGTGATGGTTTGACATTCCTAGAACAAAATGAGTTAAAAGAATTGTGAAAATACATGTAGACAATAGGGAGGACGGCACCTCTTCTTGAAAAATATCAATTGGAGTAAGGCAATGCTTACTAATCCTTATTGTCAGGTGCGAGTGAGTTGATCTGAAATAATTTTCATCCGAGGTCGATGTAAAAAAAAAACAAACTACCCTCCAGGAGTTAGACCAATCGGACATAGACATGACATAGTTTATCCAGAGGAGGTGGTAGTCTAGGGTCAATCTAAGATCGATCTAAAGAAATCAGCTAATACAACGCAGTAACATCGGCCGAAGTGGGCCTTAATTCCTTTTAACGACAAAGTTTTATCACTATTATTTGGAATAAAAGAGCTTCACGTTTCTATTAGTTGTCTGTTTACGACGAGAACATCTAAAGCCTTCTCCTACAAACAAATTTCCGGCTATCAGTAAGCCAATGAGTAGAAAATTAGTTAGTGAATAGCTATAGATTGACGTTTAATAGCGCAGGAACCAAGGAGCGACCGGATTTATAATATCTCTAAATATTTTCTCAACTCGCAATTAGCTCAATCAATTGATGTTTTCAGACAAGTTTAGGAACTCAGTTCAGTGGAAAATTACGTGTTCTATCTAGATTTTGCAGATCTCAAACGAGAGCGAATATCTTAGGTGGATAGACATCGTACCAGAGATTTAACCAGGGCGACTCGTGGTTTTGACATTCAGGGCAGCGGCCACAAGGAAATTTTTCGAAAATGTTGAAAAGGATAAGGCCCTGTTCACACTATATCGGATAGCTTTGGTGCTGGCACGAAAACCATAACGGATAGGCCTTCCACTCACAGACAAAACGCTTGCTCCGGCACAAAAATTGTGCCAGAGTGCCGCTGCGCCACTAAGATCTCAAAAGAGGTACAACTTGTATCGGATAGTTTTTTGTGCTGTTCCAGCTCCAGTGTGAACAGAGTTCGAAGTCGTTACGGAAGTTAAGGTAGAAAATTGAGCTTGGTGATTGGTTGTACTGTATGAATATTCTTTCCCCGAAATGAAATAAAGAGCTAGCCACGATTTTCAAAATGGCGGCACAAATACTCGAGATTGTTTTCTTTCTTATGCCTTTATTAAACGCTGTGTTGCAGCTACAGTTTTGTTTTAAAGTAAGTTTAGCAGTAAGTCTTTCCTTGGTGATAAGTTCAGTATGATTAGCACACGGAAACTCTTCGTTCACCTCATTCGGATATCTATTGATCATAATTTCTCTGATTTTCTCGCACTTCACTCTTGTTCCCTCCCAACTCAATCCTTCGTAATTGCAATTAGACTTATTTAGTATCACGCTGCGAAGAAGTAGTTCGATTTCATCATCTGTCCATGTAAAATCTTTGACAGGTTTTGCAGAAGCAGCAGAAGCAGTAGACTCCATTTTGAAAACAACTAGAGTCGACTGCTGTACAGCAAGAACAACAGATCGCACTTCGGCACAATCTCGATTCCGGTGTGAACAGTCTGTGCCGTTTCGTGCCGAGTCTGACCAGACTATACCGGATAGGTTTTTGTTCCGCCACGAAAAGCTATCCGGTATAGTGTGAATGGACCTTAAGTTAATAGAAAAGATCGTCTTTGTAACTTCAAAAGATTTCTTAAATATTAGGCTATAGTCTGTCTGACGTTTATAGTTAGATTTTCTCGACGCGGAACCGGTCATAAACATTCGAAGGTCACAATTTAGCTGAGCAGTTATAACAGTGCACCAAAACTTTATGGCAGGCTACCACAATAGCTCTTTTTACTTTAGTGACCTTCAGCAGTATTTCATTGGAGACGCCTCTGGGAAGACGTTAGGTAGGACGCTCTGATAAAAGCTTTAGCAACCGAAAAACTTGGAAACCGGCTGTATTAGCCGAATGTTGACGTATTTGCAAAGAAAGAAACGTTTTGAAACTTGTACTGAAAATCAGAGGAATGGAAAAGCTGAAATAAGTTTCAAATTTTGAAAGGTTTGTCGATAGCTTACCAGCGTCCTATCGATTATATTAATTTTAGCTTCACAGTTGCTGAGATCAACCACAAATAACTTTAATAATGTCCATGACAGTATGACTTGCCACAATTCTGCTTTGCCTGTCTGAAGTCATCACGTACCTTATTTACAAATTACTAAATCTTCAATAACTCATAAACAAAAATCAATCAAAAAATCAAAATATAATTATATCGATTATATTAATTTTAGCTTCACAGTTGTTGAGTTCCACCGTAAAAGCGACGGTAGGAAAACGTCTTGTTTTATATAAACGATTCATGGCATTGCCAAAGCAAAATTCTTTCATTGAGATGCATTATACCATTGCCAGAATGGTCTTAGCTAGACATTACTACACTTAACCACACTTTACAACTTTAACACTTCACCATAGATACGAACACGGACAAACTAATGCGAATTTCCAATTTTGAAAGCTTAATTGTCATTTGGTGCACGGCAGCAATTCCTGCTCAGCTTCCTATTGATTATAAATCGCTCTACGGTCGTTGAGATCAAATAGAAAAGTCGTGGTAGTAAGACGTCTCGCTTGACATGCACGGTACATTGCATTGTCAAGGTGAAATTCTTCCATCTCGACCCAATTTATAATACCGAGAACAGATTCAAGTACACTTTACCACTCTTAACTTTACAACGTTAACACTTTGCCACACTTACATGTATAAATTCGAGTCACTTATAATTTTTTATTAATTAGCAGTAAAATATGATAATGTGCCGGAAAGTGTTCCAAATTTAAAGTATTGTATGGTAAAGTTTTTTTCATATTAAAAACCAATGATTATGTGCTTGATCAGTACCTGTGAATTACCCTAAAATGCTTGCGAATTATTTGGACTAAAACACACCTGCATTTGTCATTTATAACGTCACGTCCGTAGAGTCAGACGTTCAAGCTGTTTAGCGTCAACTTAGGCGAAGCTTTTGGCGAAAAATGCCAATTAGAGAAGGTGTTGAATTGAATGTTACATGACATTCAGTAAGGAACGCTTACATCCACGGTGTATTCCTTTTAGAAAGCACGTACCAACAACCATTTGTGTGGCACGGATAGTTTTTTAAAGGGAAATTCATATGACAAAGTATTATGGTTAGCCGGGCTTTCAAACTCTTGGATATAGGTCTAATTTAAGGGTTTCGACGCGTTGAATGATATGTCTATTTCTACTACTCACCAGGATCGCACTAGAGGCTTTGGTTGTGGTGGTTTTATTTCCTCGTTCACCAATAATGTAGCTATTGTTTTCCGGGGTTTTAATGCTCGGTTCGCCGTTCCCGGTCCCTGCGGATAACTCTAATCATTAACAAGAAAATGGACGATCCACAACGCTATTCCTTTCTATTCTCCTGTAACAATTTATCGAAATACAAATGGTTTACTAAAATGGTTGCAATTCGTATCTTTATTAAAATTTAACTGCCATCTGCATGAATGGTGTCTATTACATACTTCACGATGAAGTCATCTTGTTATATATAGTGATATGAAAGCGTTGTCATACGTATTATTTAACTCGTACCAATTTCCATAATTACTGGCGTCAAAGATAGAGATAAATCTCATTTAAAAATGACAATGCTTTTTCAGGTAGTATTTTGTTTTTCCTTACCCATACAAGCTTACCTACAGATTCTATCTAAAGGCAGGTTCGTGTTACCTCACTGCTTAATCATGTTGATTATTGAGTTAAATTTTCCCTAGTATGCCTCCGCGTAAATAAACGAGCATTTTATCTTTTACCGACATTAAAAGTTGTCGAAAATGCTGTCTGTGGTCAATGTTAGGGATATAGTTGAGCAGATGTGGGCAAAAATTGTTCATTTTTAGTTAAAGCATGAAATTGGGTAAAGAGGGAGTTTTGGATGTACTTATCAATATCTTTGGAAGGTGCCATCACAAAAATTATGATTAACTAGATTTATTAGGCGTTTTTATAATGGCACTTTCTTGGACCGAAAGTTATTATGCGGTAAATTGTTCATTTTCTGTTAAAAGCTCTAAATTTGGTGAAGAGCTAGTTTTTTATATACTTATCAATATTTCACATGATACTATCACAAAAACTACAATTCACCCGATTTATTAGACGCTAATTAACGGCGTCGTCTTAAACCGGAAATAAATTTTAAGATTGTGGAGTTGCTGTAAACTGCTGTCTTTCTATTCATGACAAAACTAAAAATTTATAATGCTGGTATAACAGTTGTTAGTAGTCATAAATACTATTTTGGTAGTTTGAGTTAGGGTTAAAACGAGT
Organism: Nanipora kamurai; assembly: GCA_036872915.1. Taxonomy (NCBI): domain Eukaryota; kingdom Metazoa; phylum Cnidaria; class Anthozoa; order Scleralcyonacea; family Helioporidae; genus Nanipora; species Nanipora kamurai. Next base: position 7,343 of record JBAHVQ010225745.1, read on the forward strand.
TTTAAAAAGGCTATAATATCAAATATAGTATTTGCTATAATATAATGTCGTGTGATCAAGTGGTTTCGCTTTACATCGATTGTTTTGAATACGCGATGTACGAGATCTTGCACTGAAGTAGTTCGTGAACATTCGGAATTTGTCGTCATTCGCAAAATGTCTAGACCAGAGTAATAATGAAGAAAGTTAAATGAGCTTAAATATTCCTCATTGCTGAATCTTTTGCAGCCCTACCCGAAGGTTTTTTTAATCAATTTTTTTCTCCCTTTAACTGGTGAAACGAAATACTATCAATAAGTCAAGAATCATGAATCACGAAGCACGAAACACTAAAACTCGAAATTTTCGAATGACGGATTGAGCTCCGACCTATTCACTTTTCATAGGTTCATTTTAGAACGATATATATATAAGAAATAAATATCTTTGCTACCCACAGATGAGACAAGAATGGTTCTGGGTGTGAGCCAAAGTATCTTTAAGCCATTGTAGCTGATTTATAAACTTTAATAGAAATATTTACTGGCGTTGTTGAGCTTGTTGTACGAAACGGCGACTTTCGATAATGACCACTTTACCAGAACGGACGCAGTGGAGACTGACGAGCATGCACCATACAGTTATTGCGTAGTGTTTAGCGTGTTCATTCGCCACAGGTGTGTACACGCGGAAGTGGAAAATGTTCAACTTCCCTATAGAACTCAATCTTCCGAATCCCAAGTGACTGGCGTAAGCCAGATCACTATCTTCGATCGATAGCATAGCGGAACCCAACCAAGACAACTATTTACTTCTGTGAAATAGTAAAACTGAAATTATAATTCGGATCATGTTTAAAAAAGGCAATTTCTCCACCGCGATTTGAGATAATGTTCACTGATTCACGGATGTTGCATAGACTTTAATCCTCTTTCTAATGGTATAAGTATTATAAATGGCTCATCCTTAACCCTTTCCCGTCTTTATGGGTCGGTATCACCAGACGATTTTACTTTGGCTAACGGCAAACGATTTTACTCGTCAAAGGGAGAGGCACAGCCGAGAAAGAGTTAAAGAAGATTCAGGCAAACCTCAAATTTGCTTTTTACAATTGTATTCGACGATAATTAGCCTGCTAATCAGCCATTTGCGATCATGAATTGAAATGTAGGAAATTTTGAAGTGTTGCAATGATTTCTTTTGAGACCCAACAGCAACCAGTTACATCTAGTGCTATGCACTGCCAACTGACCTACGAAGGCCGTTGCCGAAAGCGTGGTCACGAATTCTGTATATATATATATATCGATAGGGAATGCCGGTGAAATGAAGAGTATATTCAAAGAATATTTGGCATTAACACTCAGTAACATGAAATAATATTTATATTTGGTGAAGGAAATTTTAGAGTGTCGGAATGATATATTTTGAGATCCAACCGGGAACAGTTGGTAAAAACCTCAACTGTAGGGCCTCCGGTTATTGTCGTCGAAGTTTTTTATGCCATAAGCAGTGCTCTTATTTTTGCTAGTTTTTTTAAAAATATGCTAATATTAGTACAAAGCGAAAAAACTATGCTAACGTTCTTTTTGAATAATCGTATTGAAAGTTTTTTGAGATTAGCTGGTATACTTCTTCCCAAAATACCGAACTCAAATATTTGAATGTAGCTTTACCATAATTGGTTCTTCCATAAGTTCTATAATAATTTTAATAAGATGCAAACCTAGTGTCATGAGAATGAAGTGAAGAGACAGGCACAAGAACATCTGAAAGCACCGAGGAAATAATATCTTTGTTGGAATGTATTTTTTGTATAATTATGTTATTTGCAAACTTATCAATATGTGCAAGCTGTGGTCCCCAAGTTAAATGCTCGTCAATATAGATTCCTAAATATTTGACAAAACTATTCCGTTTAATATTATTTAAGAATATGTTAACTTTTTTTTTCCTTGGAGATTTAATAATCATAAAATCGGTTTTATCAAAAATGAATGTAGAAAATTTGTTTACAGAACAATACACATAAACTGGTTCTAATTCTTGATTAACTACATCTTGCACTTCACTAGCACTAGCACCGCTGTAGAAAATATTTATGTCATCTGCAAATAGTTTGAAAGACAATTTATTCCACCAGTTATGTAAATCATTAATGTAAAGTAGGAAAAGAAGTACAGGTCGAAATGTAGATCCCTGAGGTACTCCATATCTAAGAATTTGCATCGAGGAAGAGACGTTACTAATTTTAACATACTGCTAACAATTATGTAACTATTGAGCCATTGCCAAGGTAGTTCTGCAATTCCATATGCTTCCAACGTATAAAGCAGAATTTTATGATTTACTTTGTCAAAAGATTTACGGAAATCCAAAAAGATGCCGCATGTGACAAGGCCATGGTCAATGATATTCTTAAAATTATCAGTGGTACAAAGTATTACTTGTTCTGTGAAATAGCCTTTTCGAAAAATAGCTTTTTCAAAATGATACTTGTAAAGTATGTCACATTTATCAATAAAACTCATTAACTGATCATAAACTATTCCTTCAAACGCTTTACTAAAAGAGGATACTGTGGCAATGGGTCCATAGTTATTGGCATTAGTAGGTAGACCGAATTTATGAATGGCGATAGCACAAGTTATTTTAAATCTACTCGGGAAAATACCAGAGTTAATTGACTGATTGAATATGAAAGTAAATAGTGTTGCTAAAGGTTCGACAAATTTCTTTATTACATCCATGTTTCGACAAACCTCATGCCATCTTCAGTGCCAATGATAATAGGTTATTCACGAGCGATATTTATATTTATTACATACATGTTTCCACAAAACTCGTGCCATGTTCAGTGCAAATGATACTAGGTTATTCACAAGCCATATTTATGTCCTACATTTGTGAAGCATCAAAGGTGACTGTAAATAACAGTCGCTTTCATCCTGCTCATGAGCACTACACTACATCTCTTCGAGAAATGAACAACGAGTCCAGTAAAGAAGCCGTGGTCGGTGATGCCTTAATTGGTGGTTCTTTTCAGAACCGACCGGAAGCGGCGAAAGGATCCTCTACCACGAATTCTACGTACGCAGCAGTTGCCGGCGACCGGACCAAAGTTGGTCGTCTTTGTGGAGACATTCCGTCTTCTGCTACAGTACCTTACCAGGATAGATGTGTTTATGTGACCGTCCCAGAGTTGGCGCTTAGTGGTAGAGCTCGCCTCAAACCCTCCGAAGTGTGGACCTCTTTCTCCAAGGATTTTTCTCCCGTCGAGGAATACTTTTCTTGTATTAAATTAATTCGATACAACTGTCTACGTATATGGTGCCTGTCATCCAGGATTCTGGAAGAAGTGATTAATACCGGATTG
>JBAHVQ010225766.1:0-10695 GCA_036872915.1 Nanipora kamurai
GGTTCGATTCCCGTCTAGGGCTCAGAAATCGTTTTTCTGAGATAACGAGCTTGACGAACGTCCACTAGTCGTCTGGTATTTACCAAGCTCCCACATGTACCAAGTTCGTGTTCAGCATTAACTACACTGCGAATCTAGTCTAGGAATTGGTAACGATGATAGGGGGATAAAATCGTCACATAGCTTGTTCCACTTTTGTAGTAAAATGCTGAGCGTATCATTCCAGTCTCACTTGTCGCCGTAATTCCTGAATGAAAGGTTTTCCAGTGTCACTGGGGGGAAGAAACCTAGTGGATCAAACACTTTGCAGATGAACTGTAGTTCTCCTGTGGTTGTGACTTGGCTTGCTGGTTGTCACATCGATTGATGAAAAATAAGTCATTATTCATATCCCACGTTTTGCCAACAAGTTTCATCTTGTTCCCGATTCTGTCACTTTCAGGAAGGGTCACTTGGTAACGTCCCGTTTGAAATTTGATTGTGTTATTAAACTGTCGCAGGGCTTTGTCATCATCACTTTCATATACTGAGCCACTTGTGCCAAGTTTCTCAAATTTCCAGAAATGTTTTAATTATAGCTTCGTTGGTGACGGTCCAAGATCGTGAAATGCAGAAGCTATTTAAAGTCGGGGGTTTGACCATCTTGGCACTTGATTCGTCCAACTACAACTTATCCCAATTTGGATGCAATGAGGTTCACTGGTACGTTTATTTCGATGCAACTTGCGTTATTGTTATGTCACTACATGTTAACTGCTTCTGAGAAACCGGGATGTAAGTCTTGCCAGAGAAATGTTGATAAGAAGATGTTTAATCTGCTTGGTATCAAAACATGTTCCTAGGAAAATTCCAGTTACCTTTCGCATAACGTTGACTCTCAGATTTAGTAATGAATCGTCTTTCGTTAGCAGTCTAAGTTCAGTGACAGGGGTCACCGGTTTTCTCAGCTCGGTTGAACTAAATATTTAGACTTAAAGTCACGGATTCTTTGATTTTCAACTACAGTCTCTGGTAATTCTTGAGTAATCGAGGTTCTATGTCCAAAAGCATTCTGGTCTGTTTGTCATGTTTAAATCTTCTACTTCGGCAAAGGTTGTTTGCATTACTCCAGAAGCAAGTAGAGGTTTCTCTTCTGTAATGTCGCTGGTAAAAATTCAGTCACTGTGGTCACTTTGTCTGGTAGTTTTTAAATAGAAAACTCCTGGGGCATAGGTTTTGATGGTGACGATTTTTCTCCCAACAATGAACACCCAGTTTGTCTGCTTTGTCATCTTTTGTACAGTGTCCTTGCTTTAAACAAAATGGAACAGTGTTTACTGATCTTTTCTTTCTCGGCTTGTACAGCGTGAACTTTTTGACATTCATCACTCCAGTGTTTTCCTTTACAGTAGATATAGGTATCTCCCTTTCTAGCTTTGGAGTTTCTGTTGGGGTTACGAGCAGAGATCAATGCTTCAATAGACTTGCTTGGTTTATTGGCTTTAGGCATGGATAACTCATTTCAACCACTGTTATCGGCTTTCTCATATTGCTGTTTTTGCGTTTTCCCGATTCGCGATTAATTTTAATTTCTCCCATGAGCAACTTCACGTCCATTCTTAATTGTCTTTGTTTTGATCAGTGAGGTGGGCGATCACACTCACTGGTAGGTTGGTCAACATGAGGGATACAAGCATTTTTGAGTTGATATCTTCCCTCGGGGCCTGTAATGATCGAAGGTGTTGTTCTATCGTGACATAGTTGGTACGTAGTGCTCCGTTATGGGATGATAAAACGTATAGATCTGTGAGACTGAGTTGACGAGCATTGATGATAATGTCATTTTGTCCAGAGTATTGTTTCGTTAGATTAATTGCCTCTTGGTAATTAACATTTGTTAGGGTTAGCCATGATGTTACGTCAGCAGAATCACCTATGCAATTTGGCTTTGAAATAACTCATTTTTTCCATTGAACTGAGTTAGCGGTTGGAATGTATACCAGCATCAAACAAATCCCAAAATTCGGACCACGGCAATAATGTTCTACTAATTTTTTTAAAGTCTAGCTTCGGCAATTTTACCATATTTGGTTTACTTACAGTTTTAGTTTTGTTGTCATCTCGTATCCTGTTTACTTTCACTTCCTTGGGATAAAGTCTCTACGCCAATCTGTAACGTATGTCGTTCAATTTCAGCCTTTCGTTCCTCAATTGCTACCATCTTTCGCTCCAGATCAATGTTTACTTTCTTGCTGCCACGCTTGAGTTGAAACTCTATGGTATTCTCGATCAGATCGATTTTCGAACTAAGTCGTACCACATGTACATCCCTTTTACCCACAGACTCATTGAGTTTCATATTCTACCTTTCCTGCAATCCAAGTGCGTCTTCACGTTATTTACGAAGATCTTTGGATATATTTACGTTTAGTCACGGGTTTCATCGAGTTGTTCGACGTCATCCTCGATTGCATGTGTTTTGATTTCTTTCGCAACTTCACCACTTTTGGTTTTCGTTGATCACTTCTGCTTTCGAGTGATCTTGTTTTCTTTCACTATTATCAATAGCAGATTTTAGTCGGATTTTTGAATACGTATCTTTGTTGTTGACTTCTACGGCTGTCGACTAGGTTTCTTTCATTCTCTGCTACCTTGTCATGTTGGGGTGAGTTTTCATTTGTTTGTAGACAAAATGGTGGATCTCCTCTCCTTTGAATCACAACAACTACTCTCCATTTAGCCAGCGTCGCAGCCGAACTTTCACCCAAGAAAACTCATCTCATTAAGAATGCATCAGTGTCACCTTAGAAACATGTTAGTTCCTCTTAGCAACGTGTTAATTTCAAACGGATGCTGAAGTTTACTCCTCGTGAAAGATTCAAAAGTTTCAATTGCAATATCTGTCCGTTTTTACAAGCAGAGTTTTTACAAATCGTTCCCATAGGAATTATTACAAAATTTTATCCCAATAAGCGAGAAACGGGTTAGTCATGAAATACATAATAGTAACTCCGAATGGTGAAATCATTTTAATACAGGTTCGACGTTTCGACTATGTTTTAGTCATCATCAGCAATCCTGATGATGATTAAAACATACAAACTTGCAAACATGCTAAAACATACAGACTAAAACATACAAACAACAGCATTCCTGATGATGACTAAAACATAGTCGAAACGTCGAACCTGTAGTAAAATTATTTCACTATTCGGCGTTACTATTGTTATGTAATTTTTGATTAGTCATCCCAATTTTGGTTTGAAGTAAGCGAACCAATCACGAGCATCGTTACAATCTAAGAAACCATGAGGCAGTCAGAATCTATTATATAAAACTGCAAGCATGCAAGGCCCAGAACACGGATTTGTTCGTCATTACGCAGACCCACTTTCCTCGTGTAAAAGTCGGGCTACGACGCAGACTACTCTCCACCGAGAATCTCGCGTGCGTCCCGCATGTACTGTCAGACGGTCCTCCCAATGACAACCTCTATATAGTTCAAAGTAAATATTTTTACCTTAGTTCGTGATTGTATCGCTTTTCTCTCATTTAAGGCGGTCATTATCCGGTATAATCACTTTCCAAAACATTACATCATTTCCAAACTTGGAGGCCGCATTTGAATTGTTTAGAGGAGTGCAAAGGTAATGTTCTCATTGGACAATTTCTTACTACTAGATGTCCATATATCATTTAACGTCACAGAACAATGTATATTTTGTACAGAGAAAATGTATATTGTTCTTGGAATGTTAAAGGGTATGAGCAACAAAAAACCGAGTTACAGGTGTTTATTTTTCTGTCTACCCGCAACTTGTTTACGAATGTATTCCAAGTAGTTAAAACAAATCTAGCGCACAATTTCAGCAAAGAGAAAGTCATTATATTGTAACATTAAAAATTAATTGTATTGTAAAATAATCACATTTATCCAGCAGTTGGGTGGAAATTTTAGGGTGGCCAGCTCTTTTTAGGGGTGACCATCACTTCCGACAGACCACGGTCAACAACAAAGATCGACCGGAAGAAGCCACCAAACTGGATTGCAACAACAAATTTTGAATGATAGTGAGCATGGAAACCAATTCAGCTCCGAGTGCCTTAAAATATTCTCATCCCTGATTTAAACTGAAAAAAATAAACCATGTGCATAATGTAAATCTCACGTCATGCTCTGAGAAATGGTATTAATTCACTACAAAATGTGTGTTGTCCCCCTGCCCCGCTTCTCTGAGCCTATGGTTTCCACAGACAATTCAGTCCTCACCTCAGTATTAGAAAAATTATTTTTAGTCAGTTTGCCATTGTTTACTTTTAGTATTTTTAATTTGTCTCTAACTACTCAATTTGTGAACACGTACACACGTTGTGTGCGTATAAACTTTTTGTTTTTTCCCTTTTTCCTTTTGTTGTCGGTGTCAGATATATCGGCACTGGGCGTTGAAGAGTCAAACTTAAGGTCAATTTCTGCTCGCTACTTTTACATTTTGATCTGCTCTTTTCGATCAATGTCTTTCGCCCTTTGAGCCCTCTACCGAATACGATCCAGCCGAGGGCTTATAAGACAAAAGAAATCCATCGGAAAAAGGTGGATCGCGAGGTAAAAGTTGCGGGTGGAAATTGACCTTTGGTTCAAGAGATTGTAAATTGCATTCACTTACGGTCGAACATTGTTTAACCTTTAGTGTCCCAGGTTTTTTACCGACAATTGCTCCCTTGAGTGTTTGGAATTGTTTCAAGTCAAAAACTACTCACAAAGGTTTATTGTTTTATGTTGTACTGATAGATAATTTATGCACACAAAGGTCGCTCAAAAAAGTGCGCGACAGGACACTAAAGGTTAAAAGAATTCGAATACGATGTCGTTTAGAAACGAGAAAAATAGCCAAATTTCTGGTGAAAATACTCAGGAATTGCTCAAGTCAATACATTCATGAACTAAATTCGTTAATTATCTCAACGTTAGGAAATAGGTCAGTTATTTACCTCCGTGCTGCACCCCTCGGTGAATAACTGACTTACTCCAAGCGTGCGTTGAGGTGATTTATTCTCAGTTGCATAACTTAGGTTTGTTTATTCCTTGCCTACCTTAGCCTGATGTGGGTGTTGTAAAGTGTTCAAAGCTTGACTGTTCTCCGGCACACGCGTCACATTTGAACGGACTCCTTGTACAACAGCGGAATAGGTGACAGGCTCATTTTCTTCCCTTCCTTTTGCAGCATGTAAACTACTGTTTTCATCGTTTTCTGTACTCATTTGCGGTGAGCTGCTAATTGATTGTTCAGAAGAATCCTCATGCTCTAACGGGTGACATGTTTCACTTGGATTTCTTGAAGCCATAGCCGACCTGAATATAACCAGAGGGAAAAGAGGTAAGTAATAACACAATATTAAGCGTACACATTATAAAAAGTAAGTAGAAATACGTCAACGCAACAACTCCCGCGATCTTTTCGAAGATCGATTCCAGTCATTTAGCCGTGCATCTAAAACTGAAATTATGCATTACAGTGCTTATCCCTTAACTCATTAAAGTCCGAGGGAATTGATACAATAGTTCAAAAAAATTTGTTAAACTTCGTGTCACGGTTTTTTAATTTTTTACGCAAATTTCAAAAAACGTCTTTTCAAGTCCAAGTTCAAACAGGGCGTAGGTAAAAATGGCAAATGTTTACACCTTATACTGAGGGCGGATATTTGAGCGGCTGGACCGAACAAAGTTAAGAAAAATAGAAAATCGCGTCAAAATATTTAAATTCGTCCAAGTTTCTCCATTTCTAGAAACAGAAAAAGTCTATTTTTGAAGAAATAGTTTCTTGTCTAACTAAATAAAGTCCGAGGGGATTGATAAAACGGTTCAAAAAGATTTGTTAAACTTCATATTTTACGCTGATTTTCGGTATATAAGTGATAGGTTAAAGTACCGATCAAATCTATGGGTTTTTACTATTTTATGATCTTTGTAACCTAAAACTACGCGGGTCAAACTTGAACTGCAGTTCATTTTCACACGATCTTTTAACGGTAAAGTTGGGTTTAAAGTTGACTTTAGATTTGAATAGAGTTCTAACATCAGAATTGGCAAGGGCATTTATGATCACATGTCATTGTTTTCCAAGAGTGATTCATCGTAGCTTTTAAAGCGTTATGGTAGAAAAATTAACCTTTTCGGAGGAAAGCAAAATGAGGCTCTTGTAAGGGAAGCGAATGGGCCTCTTTGGAGGAATATAAAGTTTCATTTTGGCATATTTCAAGTCGTGCGAAAGGGAGCATGTATACTGAATGAAAGGAGAAACCAAGCAAATATTTACCCATCGAGTTAAGCCATTTGGCTATCAGAGAAAAGACAATTTATTCCATTCCGTGTAATGACTGTGATCAGGAGTACATCGGCCAGACTAAACGTCAGTTCGGAACGCACTTAAAAGAGCACCAAGAGGCATTTTCTTCGCAAAAAAAAGGAAATTCTGTTTGTCGGAGCACGGGTGTCCAACCAACTACACGACTGCGTGGAAAAATTCCAAAATTATTACTACCAATCCGCGTTACCATCAAAGACGTTGTCTGGAGGCGTGACATATCAATAGCAACCCCGCTCCATGGAACCGCGACGACAGTGTTTTATTACCAGATCAAGATACCTATGGGCATCTCACGAATAGATAACGTCATCAATAGTTCTCTAAGGATATAACTAGGGACCTCATATTCAGATCAATGACCCCCGATGGAGACACTAGACAGGAGTGTCGAAACGTTGAGTCATGAACGGTAGTTTTGTAAGCTGCGTTCAAAACTTTTAAACCAGAGTAGATTTTAAACCAGATTATTCACCTGGCTGCGTTGGGCAATGAGTATTGCAGCCCTCGTTGTTGGCTGGCGCCCCACCAGTAAGTACGGGATTTGAACGATGCTGATATATATGTACATTAATAGCTACGTCTTGCAAAACTTAGCTAAAAGATCATCGACAGGTTGTTGTGTAATGTTTCCACTGATATACTGCAAAGGATAAATTGATTTACCAATAAAATAGGTAAAAATGAGTCTTGTGATGGGTTTCGGTTTAACACTAAAGGTCTAAAATTATTTCATATGCGGAATTATTTGAAAATAATCATAGCCGATCGAGATTAGGCTCAACAACTATCTATGGTTTTGTTACTTTAAGGTTGTGCTTCTTCGCGACTCATCTTCATCGTTAACACTGGGGAATTAGTATAACTGGGATTATTGATACTGAACAAATTTCAACAGAATCGGACATGTCGGTCAATTTTGTCAAGAATCGCTCAAATAATTTAAGCGACGAAATCATAACCAAAACAGAACAGTTGAGCGCAAGTCGTATTTATATCAAATGAAGTGTTCAAATCTTGACAAAATCATGGATCCTTTAAATATCTTTAATATGATAACACTTAGATCCTCTTCAGGACCAATCTGCCTTTTCGGACATCCGAAAAAAACAGAATGCATGGTTTCATCTTCGACTCAAGTGTATCATCTACACAATATCCCAACAGAGAATTTAATTTCAAGCTTTTTAGGACATCTATAAAGGAGAAGGAAGAGGAGATCCTGAAATGTATTTCACACATTTTCCCTCGCATTAGACGATCTTGCTTCGAAAAAATCCGTTCAATTGACTTACTTTCTTGGTATCTCGCTTTTTAATTTGAATGATGTTTTCGTGTATTCCCACTTTGACGTAATTTTGGGGAACTAGTTCCCGGGTTTTTCTCCCAGCCACATTTTTAAAAGTAGACACGCAAAGCGTACATGCCTGTACTGGTTGAAAGGCACAGCTACTATAGCCTTTGCATTAACCCTTTCTCTGCCACATCTCCCATTAATGAGTAAAATCGTCTAGAGTTAGTCTGAGTAAAGTAATAAAAGTCCTTCGTGGCATGGAAGGAATTTTAAAGGCAATTTGTATTTCTCAACAAAATATTTCAAACAAACATTCTGAGCACTTTTTCAGGAAATTTGACAATATCTTCAGGAAAACGCTCACGGGACAATTTATGATTTGTTGTTCAGGCACCACTGGAGTGGTATGACAGTGACAGGGGTGGCATAATGTTTATATAATGGAGTCTGAAGCTATAAAAACAGGTATATGCACAATTATAAAAAGATAAGAAAAGGAAATGGTCCGTTTATTCTGATCAATAAAGGTACAAGATAATTACAAAATTTTCATCAGTATACATCATGTACAGAAAAAACATTAAGACGCAAAGACACTAAAATGTACTATACTGAAATTTACACTGTACCAAAAACAAAATTCTGTATTGATTTCTCAATAGTTCTGTAAATAGGTGGGAAAGTTGAAATGATGATACTTCTATGATCGTCAAGTCAGCGCATCCTTTTCAGACTTTGTAATTGAAAAAATAAGACCAAAAACGTCGTGTTAGGTTTACTTTTATGGCTTGCACCCCCGTCCGTAAAAGGTACAAATTCTGATGTGACTTATGCTAACAAGGGCAATATGACTTGAAAAAATCAATTCAGAAGAAACCACCTCAGATAAAAGAACTTTTGAAATTATGAAGAATGGTCTTTACAGGTCTCCCTTATCTCAATTCGTTCTTCAGATATTAAGATTCGTTTAATGTGTAAATGACTCAACTTTCTACTTCACAGTTGGCATAATGACTCCTTGGAAATACGTATATCTTTGAAGTTATCATTAGAAATCACTCGGAACTGTTCTTGAGCACATATATCCCATGGCACTAATCAAGGAAAGTTTAAATCAAGAGACTTAAATTAATGTCAAAGATATATTCTTCTCTCGCCCCTCCCCTCTTGCGTGCGCCCGCAGTTGATGCACCGTTCATTCCGGCTCAGGCTATGGCTGTACGTCGTATCCATTCATATTAAAGTTATTTCGTTATATTAGTGGTGCTTTGAAAGAAACGTTCATATTTCAAGGTCATTCGTACTACTTCCAGTAAGTTAAATAATTGGATTATTTCATGGAAATTACTGAGGCCTTATCATACTTCAGGGATCAGTACTATAAACGCATCTCGTTCGGTAAGACCTGAAGTGCCGTAGCTGCAAGGGACTATTGCAGGATATGTAATTGCTGTTTGCATTTACTTGCAATTTTTGTAATTCCTCTGGCGATTGTCATCAGATGTCACAGAATTAGACTCGAGTTCTATTCGAAAGGCTAGATTCCATTTGGTTGCAATCGTCGTAATTCAGATTCTAGCAGCTGTCGTATTATAATTGTTCTAAGAATAGAACTCAATTGGAATTACAACTGGAATTACAGCAACTGAAACCAAATAGAAACTAGCCTTTGATATGATTCTTTGATCTGTGATGAGGTTTGACAATTTATTTACCCAACACACAAATGGACCAATGGTTATTTAGCCGGCAGGCGTTTTTTCGCACCCTCCCCATCCTTTCGCGGGCCTTTCAACTCTCGCAACCTATGAAGAGCAATCCAAACAAATAACTTCCACCAATTTCTCAGCGAAGGTAAATATACGATCACTTTATGTCACTAAGCCAGGCGAAGTTAAAATATTGACTAACCAACTTACCTTTACGGTTGGAAGGCTTAAAGATTTTTTGCCCGCATAGAAACAGTTGACTTGTGATCGTACAATTTTAGAATATGTAACGGGCGTTAAAATGTGATCGTACAATTTAAGGATATGAAATGGGCGTTAAAATTGAGTTTATACAGAATAAAACTCCCACTGCAAGGCAAGATCGCCAACATCTATATAGTGATTGTGTCGACAGAAATGCGATCAGCACTGAAGTACAAAAACTTCTTGCCCACCCAGTAAATGCAGCTTGTATCCCGCCCCTGGTTTAGGGTAGTGGATGTATTGATGGTTTGCATGGGTGTTTGCAGGTTCCTATGACTCCTTGGTTCGCATATGTCTCCATGATGCACCTATTTGTACTTTAAATAATGAACATACGCAGACGCCCTGCTATCTCATGTGATCTCCTGCCTGCAGTGGTCATGTGATAGAATTCCTATCAAACTACAACTTACAGGTAAGTCTCGTTTAATTTTCCAAATTCACCTGAACTGTCACCAAATACCAGGACTTATGTGATTATGCAAAGCGATATTCACTTTCGATATTTATTCGAAAAACTATGACTGTAATCCAATCACATTTTCACTGCTCTGTTAAGGTTATCTTCAAGCTGCAAAGGGAGAAAAACAAAATCAACTGTTCAAGGAGTTTCCTTTTATTCCCTGGCTGGAAGTGTGAACATTCATCCCGTTTTTTACCGTATCAAACGTGCGGTGGCAACAATGCTCAATACGACCCCAGCACGACAATTGGTTTATACGTCGAAACTAGTTCATCACTGTTTAAATGGGGCACGAAGCTTAATTTTTTGCACAAATGAGAGAAATCAGACATGACGTCGACAGAAGTAATGAAATTTTGCAACTAATGTGCTTTAGGTTCGGCACGGCAGTGGTGGCATACCATTGGAAGCCGGAAGCCGTACCTTGCCATTTACGTGTTGCCACGCAAAGCCTGACAAATTACTAGGATAACTGTGGATTTATCAGAACTTTGATATACATATATACATATATACATACATATATATATATATATATATATAATATTATGTCACTAACCTCAAAAAGTCACTACAGCCTGTTTCATCTGGGAGACCTGAAGATTCTCCCAGATGAAACAGGCT
>JBAHVQ010225777.1:0-10695 GCA_036872915.1 Nanipora kamurai
AGTAAAACATTTCTTATTTTCCTTTTCTCTTCTCGGTTTGCTTTTTGATATTTTCTTATTACCTCTTTAAATTTCTGGGGAGATATCCAGTGACCTCTTATATAAGGGGAGACACCCGGTGACCTCGCTTAGTATTGATTTTCAGGGAGATACCCGGTGACCACATTTCCTTCCTGGGGAGATATCTGCCGATCCTATTCTAGTGTTAATGTCCTTAGTTTTTAACTAGAAAACGTTTTGGGCTGATTGCATGTACCTTTTGCTGGCCAAGAAACCAGAGTAGCACTTTAATTATGACTAATACTTGACCCGGTTGAGAAAAAAGACTATTTACCTGTACATGTGGAGTTGAAATGCGTAGGATGTAGAAAGTAGCCAAATACTTCTAAAATGATAGTTTTAGGCCAAAAGTGATAAAATTAGTAAAAGTTGATTGATTGGCAACGTTGTTTTGAAAATTTCTCAAAGTTTCGAAAAACGTGTTATCTCGGCGTAATAAAGCGATTTCTAGGAAAGTTAGAGTTAGCTTGAAAGTGCAAATCTGTGCAAAACTGTTGTAATCGTTCTAACATGATGGTTTTCGGTGGAAAGTGATAAAACAAGTAAAATTTCATTGTTCGCTATTGTAGTTTCGAAAAATTTTTAAAAACTACTTTACAGGTGCACGTCGTGCTATCAAGCCATATTAGCGATATATAAAGTACATCTGGAGTTATAATGCGAAGGATCTACAAAGTCGCCAAATGCTCCTAAAATGATGGTTTTTGCCCAAAAGTGATAAAATTAGTAAAAATTGATTGATTGGCAACGTTGTTTGGAATATTTCTCAAAGTTTTGAAAAACGCGTTACCTCGGCGAGATAGAGCGATTTGTAAGGTTTCTAAAGTTAGAGTTAGCTTGAAAGTGCAAATCTGTGCAAAACTAAAACTGCTGGAATCGTTCGAAAAAGATGGTTTATGTTGGAAAGTGATAAAACAAATAAAATTTCATTGTCGCTCTCGTAGCTTCGAAAACTTTTCGAAAACTACTTTACAGGTGCACTTCGTGCTATAAAGCCATATTAGCGATATATAGAGTACATCTGGAGTTATAATGCGAAGGATGTACAAAGTCGCCAAATGCCCCTAAAATGAGGGTTTTTGCCCAAAAGTGATAAAATTAGCAAAAGTTGATTGATTGGCAACGTTATTTGGAAAATTTCTCAAAGTTTGGAAAAACGCATTATCTAGGCGAGATAAAGCGATTTGTAGGTGTTCTAAAGTTAGATTAGCTTGAAAGTGCAAATCTGTGCAAAACTGCTGCAATGGTTCCAAAATAATGGTTTTCAGTAAAAAGTGATAAAACAAGTAAAATTTCATTGTTCGATATCGTAGTTTCGAAATATTTTTGAAAACTTCTTTAGAAGTGCACCTCGTGCTATAAAGCGTTATGTAGGGTACATGCGGAGTTGAAATGCGGAGGATGTAGAAAGTGACCAGATGCTGTCAAACATGATGGTTTTAGGCCAAAAGTGATAAAATTAGTAAAAGTTGATTGATTGGCAACGTTATTTGGAAAATTTCTCAAAGTTTTGAAAAACGCGTTATCTCCAGGCGATAAAGCGATTTTTAGGTTTTCTAAAGTTAGAATTAAATTGAAAGTGTAAATCTGTGCAAAACTGTTGCAATCTTTCCAAAATGATAGTTTTCGGTAAAAATTGATAAAACAGGTGGAAATTTCATCTTTCGGTCTCGTAGTTTCGAAAAATTTTAAAAAGTGCTAGTGAGGTGCTCCTCGTGCTATAAAGCCATATGAGCATTATTTAGAGTACATGTGGAATTAAAAAGCGAAGGTTATAGAAAGTGGCCAAATGCCTCTAAAATGATGGTTTTAGGCCAAAAGTGATAAAATTAGTAAACGATGATTGATTGGCAAGTTTTGAAAAGCGCGTTATCTCGGCGCGATAAAGCGATTCGTAGGTTTTCTAAAGTTAGAATAAGCTTTAAAATGCAAATCTGTGCAAAGCTGCTGCAATCGTTCCAAAATGATGGTTTTTGGCGGAAAGCGCTAAAACAAGTAAAATTT
The DNA here is from genome assembly GCA_036872915.1 of Nanipora kamurai. NCBI lineage: Eukaryota > Metazoa > Cnidaria > Anthozoa > Scleralcyonacea > Helioporidae > Nanipora > Nanipora kamurai. The sequence goes on from JBAHVQ010225777.1 coordinate 2,065, forward strand.
CAGTATTCGCTCTCGTATATTCGAAAAATATTTGAAAACTACTTTACAGGTGCACGTCGTGCCGTAAAGCCATATTAGCGTTATTTAGAGTACATGGGGAGTTGAAACGCGAAGGATGTAGAAAGTGGCCGAATGCTTCTAAAATGATACTTTTAGGCCAAAAGTGATAGAAGTAGTAGAAGTTGATTGATTGGCAACGTTGTTTAGAAAATTTGTCAAAGTTTGGATAAGCGCCTTATCTCGAAGTGATAAAGCGATTTGTAGGTTTTCTAAAGTTAGAGTTAGCTTGAAAGTGCAAATCTGTGCGAAACTGTTGTAATCGTTTTAAAATGATGGTTTTCGGTGGAAAGTGATAAAACAAGTAAAATTTAATTGTTCGCTCTCGTAGTTTCGAAAACTTTTCGAAAACTACTTTACAGGTGCACGTCGTGCCATGAAGCCATATTAGCGTTATTTAGAGTAAATGCGGAACTGAAAAGCGAAGAATATAGAAAGTGGCCAAATGCTTCTAAAACGACGGTTTTAGGCCAAAAGTGATAAAATTAGTAAAAGTTGATTGATTGGCAACGTTGTTTGGAACATTTCTCAAAGTTTCGAAAAACGCGTTATCTCGGTGAGATAAAGCGATTTGTAGCTTTTCTAAGGTTAGAGTTAGCTTGAAAGTGTAAATGTGTCCAAAGCTGTTCCAATCGTTCTAAAAGGATGGTTTTGGGTGGAAAATAATAAAACAAGTCAAATTTCATTGTTTGCTCTGGTAGTTTCGAAAAGTTCTCAAAGTTTTGAAAATTTGCGCGAGAAATTAGTTTTGAAAATTTCTCAAAGTTTCGAAAACCGCGTTATCTTAGCGAGATAAAGCGATTTGTAGGTTTTCTAAAGTTAGAGTTACCTTGAAACTTCAAATATGTGCAAAAGTGCTCAATCGTTCTAATATGATGGTTTTGGGTAAAAAGTGAGGAAAAGAGGTAAAATTTCAATGTTCGCTCTCGCAGTTTCGAAGCATTTTTAAAAACAACTTTACAGGTGCACGTCGTGCTATAAAGCCATATTAGCGTTATTTAGAGTACATGTGGAGTTGAAATGCAAAGGATGTCGAAAGTGGCCAAATTCTTCTAAAATGATGGTTTTAAACCGAAAGTGATAAAATTAGTTAAAGTTGATTGGCAACGTTGTTTCGAAAATTTCTCAAAGTTTTGACAAGCGTGTTAGCTCGAAGTGATAAAGCGATTTGTAGGTTTTCTAATGTTAGAGTTACCTTGTAACATCAAATCTGAGCAAAACTACTGCAATCGGACTAAAATGATGGTTCTGTGTGGAAAGCAATAAAACAAGTAAAATTTCATTGTTCGCTCTTGTAGTTTCAAAAAATTTTTAAAAGCTACTTTACAGGTGCACGTCGTGCTATAAAGCCATATTAGCGTTACTTAGAATACAAGTGGAACTGAAGAGCGAAGAATATAGAAAGTGGCCAAATGCTTCTAAAATGACGGTTTTCGCCGAAAAGCGATAAAATTAGTAAAAGTTTATCGATTGGCAACGTTGTTTGGAAAATTTCTCAAAGTTTTGAAAAAAGCGTTATCTCGGCGTGAAAAAGCGATTTGTAGATTTTGTAAGGTTAGACCTAGGTTGCAATTGCAAATCTGTGCAAAACTGATCCAAAAGTTCCAAAATGATAGTTTTGGGTGGAAAATGATAAAACAAGTAAAATTTCATAGTTCGTTCGGGTAGTTTGGAGAAATTTTTAAAAAGTAGTTTTCAGGTGCCCCTTGCGCTCTAAAGCCATATTATCGTTATTTCGGCTACACGTGAAGTTGAATTGCGAAGGATGTAGAAAGTGGCCAATGGTTAAAAATTATGGTTTTAGGCCAAAAGTGATAAAAATAGTAAATTTTCATTGAATGGCAACGTTGTTTGGAAAATTTCTCAAAGTTAATAAAAACTCGTTATTTCGGCGAGGTAAAGCAATTTGTAGGTTTTGTAAGGTTAGAGTTAGCTTGCTAGTGCAAATCTGTGCAAAAATTGATCCAATCGTTCCAAAATGATGATTTTGGGCCGAAAGTGATAAAACAAGTAAAATTTCATAGTTTGCTCGGGTAGTTTCGAGAAATCTTTAAAAAGTAGTTTTCAGGTGCCCCTTGCGCTATAAAGCCATATTAGCGTTTTTTAGGCTACATGTGGTATTGAATTGCGAAGGATGTAGAAAGTGGCTAAATGTTTGCAAAATGATGGTTTTAGGCAAAAAGTGATAAAAACAGTAAAATTTCAATGATTGGCAACGTTCTTTGGTAAATTTCTCAAAGTGAAGAAAAACGCGTTTTTTCGGGGAGATAAAGCGATTTGTATGTTTTCTAAGCTTAGAGTTAGCTTGCAAGTGCAAATTTGCGCAAAACTGATCCAATCGTTTTGCACTTTCAAGCTGACTCTGGCCTTACAAAACCTACAAATCGCTTTTCCCGCCGAGTAAACGTGTTTTTCTTAATTATGAGATTTTTTCCAAATCACGTTGCCAATCAATGAAATTTTACTCATTTTTTTTATCACTTTTGGCCTAAAACCATAATTTTGCAAGCATTGGCGACTTTCTATCTCCTGCGTAATTCAACTCCACATGTACCCAAATGAACGCTAATATGGATTTATAGCGCAAGGTGCACCTGAAAACTACTTTTTAAAAATTTCTCGAAACTACGCGAGCGAGCTATGAAATTTTACCTCTTTTATCACTTTCCACCCAAAACGATCATTTTGGAACGATTGGAAAGGTTTTGCACAGATTTGCGCTTGCAAGCTAACTCTAACCATACCAAACCTACACATCGCTTTATCTCGCCGAGATAACGCTTTTTTCTTAACTTTCAGAAATTTTCCAAACAACGTTGCCAATCAATGAAATTTGACTCATTTTTTTATCACTTTTGGCCTAAAACCATAATTTTGCAAGCATTTGCGACTTTCTATCTCCTGCGTAATTCAACTCCACATGTAGCCAAATGAACGCTAATATGGCTTTATAGCGCAATGTGCACCTGAAAACTACTTTTTAAAAATTTCTCGAAACTACCCGTGCGAGCTATAAAATTTTACTTCTTTTATTACTTTCCACCCAAAACGATCATTTTGGAACGATTGGATAAGTTTTGCACAGATTTGCGCTTGCAAGCTAACTCTAACCTTACCAAAGGTACACATCGCTTTATCTCGCCGAGATAACGCTTTTTTCTTAACTTTCAGAAATTTACCAAACAACGTTGCCAATCAATGAAATTTTACTATTTTTATCTCTTTTGGCCGAAAAAAATCATTTTGCAAGCATTTGGCGACTTTCTACATCCTTCGCTATACAACTTCACATGGAGCCAAGGGAACGCTAATATGGCTTTATAGTGCAAGTGCACCTGAAAACTACTTTTTAAAAATTTCTTGAAATTACACGACTGAATTATGAAATTTTACTTGTTTTATAACTTTCCACCCAAAACCATCATTTTGGAACGATTGGATAAGTTTTGCACAGATTTGCGCTTGCAAGCTAACTCTAACCTTTCAAAACCTACAAATCGCATTATCACGTCGAGATAACGCGTTTTTCTCAACTTTGAGAAATTTTCCAAACGACGTATCCAATTAATGAAATTTTACTATTTTTATCACTTTTGGCCTAAAACCATAATTTTGCAAGCATTCGCGACTTTCTATCTCCTGCGTAATTCAACTCCACATGTAGCCTAAGGAACGCTGATATGTCTTTATAGCACTAGGTGCACCTGAAAACTTCTTTATAAAAATTTCTTGAAACTACCCGAGCGAACTATGAAATTTTACTTGTTTTATTACTTTCCACCAAAAACCATCATTTTGGAACGATTGGATCAGTTTTGCAAAGATTTGCACTTGCAAGCTAACTCTAACCTTACAAAACCTACAAATCGCTTTTCCCGCCGAGTAAACGTGTTTTTCTTAATTATGAGAAATTTTCCAAACCACGTTGCCAATCAATGAAATTTTACACATTTTTTATCACTTTTCGCCTAAAACCATCACTTTTTCAAGCATTTGGACACTTTCTATATCCTTCGCAATTCAACTTCACATGTAGCGAAAGAACGCTAATATGGCTTTACAGCGCAGGGTGGTCCTGAAAACTAATTTTAAAAAAGTCCGCAAAAGTACACGAGGAAAAAATGAAATTTTATTTGTTTTATCACTTTCTACCCAAAACCATCATTTTGGAACGATTGGATAAGTTTTGCAAAGATTTGCACTTGCAAGCTAACGCGTTTTTCTTAACTTTCAGAAATTTTCCAAACAACGTTGCCAATCAATGAAATTTTATTCATTTTTTTATCACTTTTCGCCTAAAACCATCATTTTGCAAGCATTTGGCCACTTTCTACATCATTCCCATATCAACTGCACATGTACATTAAGTAACGCAAATATGGCTTTATAGCGGAAGGTTATCCTTAAAACTACTTTTTAGAAATTTCTCAAAACTACCCGACAAAACTATGAAATTTACTTGTTTTATCACTTTCCGCCCAAAACCATCATTTTGGAACGATTGGATCAGTTTTGCACAGATTTGCGCTTGCAAGCTAACTCTAACTTTACAAAACCTAAAAATCGCTTTATCTCGCCGAGATAACGCTTTTTCTTTAACTTTGAGAAATTTTCCAAACAACGTTGCCAATCAATGAAATTTTACTATTTTTATCTCTTTTGGCCTAAAAGCATCATTTTGCAAGCAATGGCCACTTTGTACGTCCTTCGCGATTCAATACAACATGTAGCCTAAAAAACGCTAATATTGATTTATAGCGCAATGTGCACCTGAAAACTACTTTTTAAACATTTCAAGAAACTACCGGAGCGAACTATGAAATTTTACCTTTTTTATCACTTTCCACCCAAAACCATCAGTTTGGAATGATTGAATCAGTTTTGCACAGATTTGCACTTGCAGGCTAACTCTAACGTTACAAAACCTACAAATCGCTTTATCTCGCCGAGAAAACGCGCTTATCTTAACTTTGAGAAATTTTCTAAACGACGTATCATATCAATGAAATTTTACTATTTTTATCACTTTCCACCCAAAACGATCATTTTGGAACGATCGGATCAGTTTTGCACAGATTTGCACTTGCAAGCTAACTCTAACCTTACAAAACCTAGAAATTTTTTCATCTCTCCGAGATAACGCGTTTTTCTTAACCATGAGAATTTTTCCGAACAACGATGCCAGTCAATGAAATTTTACTATTTTTATCACTTTTGGCCTAAAACCATCATTCTGCATGCATTTGGCCACTTTCTACATCCTTCGCAATTCAACATTACATGTTGCTGAAAATAATGCTAACATGGCATTATTGCGCAAAGTGCAACAGAAAACTACTTTTTAAAAATTTCTCGAAACTACCCGACCGAACTATATAATTTTACTTGTTTTGTCACTTTCCACCCAAAACCATCTTTTTGGAACGATTGGCTCAGTTTTGCACAGATTTGCACTTGCAAGCTTACTCTAACCTTACAAAACCTACAAATCGCTTTATCTCGCCGAGAAAACGCGTTTTCTTTAACTTTGAGAAATTTTCCAAACAACGTTGCCCATCAATGAAATTTTACTATTTTTATCCGCTTTGGCCAAAAACCGTCATTTTGCAAGCATTTGGCCACTTTCTACATCATTCCCATATCAACTCCACATGCTGCTTAAATAACGCTAATATGGCTTTATAGCGCAAGGTTATCCTTAAAACTACTTTTTAAAAATTTCTCAAAACTTCCCGACTGAACTATGAAATTTACTTGTTCTATCACTTTCCGCCCAAAACCATCATTTTGGAACGATTGGATCAGTTTTGCACGGATTTGCACTTGTATGCTAACTCTAATTTTACAAAACCTAAAAATCGCTTTATCTCGCCGAGATAACGCTCTTTCTTCAACTTTGAGAAATTTTCCAAACAACGTTGCCAATCAATGAAATTTTACTATTTTTATCTCTTTTGGCCTAAAATTATCATTTTGCAAGCATTTGCTACTTTGTACGTCTTTCGAAATTTAATACCACATGTAGTCTAAAAAACTCTAATTTGGCTTTAAATCGCAAGGTGCACCTGCAAACTACTTTTTAAAAATTTCAGGAAACTACCGGAGCGAACTATGTAATTTTACTTGTTTTATCACTTTCCACCCAAAACCATGATTTTGGAACGATTGGCTCAGTTTTGCACAGACTTGCACTTGCGAGTTAACTCTGAACTTACAAAACATACAAATTGCTTTATCTACCGGAGATAACGCGTTTTCATTATCTTCGGGAAATTTTCCAAACAACGTTGCCAATCAATGAAATTTCACTATTTTTATCACTTTTTGTCTAAAACCATCATTGTGAACGCATTTGGCCACTTTCTACATCCTTCGCTGTTCAACTCCACATGTAGCCAAGGGAACGCTAATATGGGTTTATAGCGCAAGGTGCACCTGAAAACTACTTTTTAAAAATTTCTCGAAATTACAAGACTGAATTATGAACTTTTACTTGTTTGTTAACTTTCCTCGCAAAACGATCATTTTAGAACGATTGGCTCAGTTTTGCACAGATTTGCACTTGCAAGTTAACTCTAACCTTACAAAACCTACAAATCGCTTTATCTCGCGGAGATAACGCGTTTTTCGAAACTTTGAAAAATTTTCCAAATAACGTTGCCAATCAATGAACTTTTACAATTTTTATCGTTTTTGGCCTAAACCAATGATTTTAGAAGCATTTGGCCACTTTCTGCATCCTTCGTATTTCAACCCCACATGTAGCCAAAATATGGCTAATATGGCTTTATGGCACGAAGTGCACCTATAAATTAGTATTTAGAGAACTGTCGAAACAACACGCGCGAACAATGAAATTTTACTTGTTTCATCACTTTCAACCCAAAACCATGATTTTAGAACGATTGGAGTAGCTTTGCACACATTTGCACTTTCTAGCTAACTCTAACTTTTGAAAAGCTACAAATGGCATTATCTCGCCGAGATAACGTGTTTTTCGAAACTTTCAGAAATTTTCCAAACAACGTTGCCAATCAATGAACTTTTACTGTTTTTATAACTTTTGGACCAAAACCATGATTTTAGAATCATTTGGCTACTTTCTGCATCCTGCGTATTTCAACTCCACATGTAGCCTAAATATGGCTGATATGGATCTCTAGTGCACCTACAAAATAGTATTTAGAGAACCATCGAAACTACAGCAGCGGACAATGAAATTTGACTTGTTTCATCACATTCCACCCAAAACTATCATTTTAGAACAATTGTAGGAGCTTTGTGCACATTTGCACTTTCGAGCAAACTCTTACTTTAGAAAAGCTACAAATCGCTTTATCTCGCCGCGATAACGCGTATTTTAAAATTTTGAGAAATTTTCCAAACAACGTCGCCAATCAATGAACTTTTACTGTTTTTATCACTTTTTTCGTAAAACCGTCATTTTAGGAGCATTTGGCGACTTTCTGGATCCTCCGTGTTTCAAGTCCAAATATAGCCTAAACATGGCTAATATAGCTCTATAGTGCACCTTTAAACTAGTATTGAGTAAACTGTCGAAATTACACGAGTGAACATTGAAATTTTACTTGTTTCATCACTTTCTACTGAAAACCATCATTTTAGAACGATTGGAGCAGCTTTGTGCATATTTGCATTTTTATGCTAACTGTAACCTTCGAAAAGCTACAAATCGCTTCACCTTGCCGAGATAACGACTTTTTCGAAATTTGCTGAAATTTTCCAAACAACGTTGCCAATCAATGAGCATTTACTGTTTTTATCACTTTTGGCCGATAACCATCATTTTAGTATTATTTGGCCACTTTCTGCATCCTCCGTATTTCAAGTCTGCGTGTAGCCTTTATATGGCTAATATGCCTTTACAGCGTAATGTGCACCGTCAAACTAGTATTTAAAGAACTGTCGAACCTACACGAGCGAACAATGAAATTTTACTTGTTTCATCACTTTCGACCCAGGACCATCATTTTAGAACGTTTCGAGCAGCTTTGCACACATTTCACTTTCGAGCTGACTCTTACCTTTGAAAAGCTACAAATCGCTTTATCTCGCCGAGATAACGCGTTTTTCGAAGCTTTGAGAAATTTTCCAAACAACGTTGCGAATCAATGAACTTTTACTGTTTTTATCACTTTTAACCTAAAATCATCATTTTAGAAGTATTTGGCCACGTTCTGCATCCTTCGTATTTCAACTCCACATGTAGCTTAAATATGGCTGATATAGCTTTGTAGTGTTATGTTCGGCTCCAAAAATTCGGAAAGTTCACACAGAACGACTCAAGTGTTCTAACAGTTTCTTATCTGTCCTCCCTCAACTAAATTACACACACCTTATATATATTTTTACACCCTATTTACATATCATTACACGCACTATTAACATTCAACTTCTTACCGATGCCACTAAGCTCATTACACCACCCCTCCCTGAAGTATCTTCGTCCCGAAGATTTATGAATTATCTTCCTACCTTTAAACGGTTCGGCGGTCTACGTTGTCTCTTACTCTTACGGAGTATTTGTGGTTCGGATTCTTTTTCATTTTCCTC
>JBAHVQ010225808.1:0-10691 GCA_036872915.1 Nanipora kamurai
TTCAATTCCCAGCTGGAGGCCCTAGAGTTGCAATTTTTCACAACTGGTCCTGGTTAGGTTTCAAAACTGTATCATTCTGACACTTAAAAATTTCCTTTACTAAATATTAATACCATTTCATGTTACTGAGTGTCAACGCTAAATATTCCTTCATGTGGAATGTTGCACAATATTATTAATTTTTACAGTACCAGTACTTCTTATGTACCTAGTCATCAACTGTCTGAAAGACAGGGATTTACTTGTAATAACAACTCTGTATGCCATAAAACTACATAGATGGAATTTTCTTTACCCTTTAACAGGCAGGGCATATCCCTGTGGTAAGTAAAATCACTGGGTGTTAGCCAGAGTAAAATACTAAAGTGAATCCTTTCCTCCGAATGAGCTTAAGGTTATTGTTTTTAATCCTGTCATGCCCAGGGCTCATCCTCATTAGTTCATGGGCAGAGAACCCAACATTCACAACACAATACTTGTCAGGTGGATTAAAGTTATCATATGTTTTCGTAACCCTAAATATGTCTCCAGTGTATATCTACCAGCATATGTGATAATCTGGTCCATTTGGTAGCTTTTAGAATTTATTTTATTAAACATGATACAGGTACATAGACCAGGTGGTCTCTGCTTTCTTATCCCTAAAATAATTATCTTTATTTGGGGATATTCAAATTGGCTAGGTCATGAGAAAAGTCCTAAAACATGTAACCCTGACAGGTTGGAGTTTCTGAAAAGTGATTGAATTTGACAGTTGAAGTGATACAATTCTTAAATCTTCTTTGGTTACCATAGCATCTACCAGATTTTGTACTGAAACTTGGCTCAGGTCATGCACTTTGTCTAGCATTATCCAGCAAGCTCTTGTCTTAATCAGTTCATAGACCTTCATATTTATGTGAAAAATGCTCCTAAACTGCAGGAAAAGGCATTTCACACATTTAACTCTTTAAAGCCACTCCAAATTTGACTTTGGTTTCCCATCCACCACCCGCATCTTTTGGAAACAACCACATGCATGATTTGTTCATTATTGTTGTTTTGTGTCCATTAATTATATATCCTTTAGGATTCTAGAATAATGACTTTGCTCAGCACTTTTTTGGTGAATTTACCATTGTATCAAATGCAAATCTACATATTAAAAAAAACAAAATCCAATTGTCGTTGCTTTTCAATAATTTATTAACTTAAAAAGTGCCTTATTGTTTTCCACTTGTTTAATTTAAGCTGCTGCCTTCAAAAAAAACGACCAACTGCTTTGTCTTGACACACATCTATTTTCTGCTATAACTTGGTACTAAAAGGCTGTTATGAGATTCCCAATACATACATACAAATAATGGATAATAAAAATGGACCACCAGCCTGTAAGCATTTGTCAAGAATGGTAGGATGGAAACAAAAACCTAATTTGGAGAGGCCCAATGGTCAGAGCTCATCTAAAATATTTTCCAGTGTTAGTCAAAAATCCTGTAAAAAAATCCTGTAAAATCCTGTACTGTAAGATTAGCCAGAGAAAAATACAACAGTGTCCTGTTAATTTTGCCCCTTAATGTGTAAAGAATTCAAAAATCTCCCAGAGGGAGCTTTCCCATCCCACAAACTAACCATGTCACACTTGGGATCTACCCTTTGAAAATATCATAGTAATGTACACGTACCTAGTCATCATAACATATTTTAACTGAGCAAATTCTCAAAAGTGCAACCTACAAATTTATTGCTGCAAGATGTGTGAGTATTAACACCAAATCTGGGCATGTTAGCTTATTTTCAGATTGCTATGGGGTCTGGAGATTTTTATGAGCTGTTTAGTCAAGCGAGCAGACTCTGTGTGGAATTAGAGTTCAGTGCAGATTTTCTTGTGGCTCTCATATGTGTTTAGCTTGATTGTGGTGTGTTTGGTTTTGTATTGCTTGAAGTTTCTTCAACTAAGCTAAATACATGTTAGTCTTATTGTCACATCAAAAACAAGGTCATTCAAAGCTGAAGTACACTCATCAGGATCACAAATATTTTAGTGACATTTTGGGGGAAGACAGTGTCCTTTCATGTATTTTTCAGTATTGTTGTGCAGTCTTGCAATTGTTGGACAATGTTCATAATATACTGTAGTACCAGTCAACCAGCAAAACTTTTCATATCTTTTTGTAACCCTCACTGGGTCTACTTATGTTTATGCATGCTAACCCTGTGAAATACAATACAATGGAAACTCCATAAATGGAAATCATTTTTAATTCTCTATGTTTCAACTATCTTGTAGTCATCATCAGGAATGATAAATGGTGTGTGATCTAATCTATTTACATAGGGAGAAGGTGGGCAGAGAGATATCAAATCACTGTAATTAATGGAAAATAATCAGTTCTTTGGAGGCTTTTGTCCTGTGGTTGAGTAGCAGCTTTTCTCGGTGAATAGACAGTGCTTCTTTATAAAGTAATAATGTCCAGTGTTTAGCTTTTATTGGTTATTTTACAATTGTTAAAAATTAACTGTGAAAGAATTGTAGGTTCATTAAGATTATTTATTATGGATGGCATATTTAACAAGGATTGACTACATTGAAACTGGACCATATGTAGGCCTGGCAGTTTGAGGTGCACAATTGCGCGTGCGCCTCGAGGCACCGAGAAGCGTGTTATTCAACCCACCTTGTTTGTTGCAAGAGCATGAAGTCACGCGCCTTGAACCAAATCTCTGTCTTTTGATTGAAGTGATAACATGCATTTCTGGTTCTAATGCAGCAGTTGAGAGGGCCTTCAGGTTGTTGACTCTTGCTAAGCGATCGAAGATTATGCACAGGCCACAATACTACGACAGACTTAATGCTTGTCAAAGGAAACAAAGTTTGGTCGCCAAACAAAAGCAAGGAAATCCTAGCTCGAGCAGTGGTAATGTATTTAAAAAAAAGGCGTACACTGCATCTTGCCACAGCACAGGAAGAAGAAATATCATTAAAAAAGAGGCGACATGAAGAAAATTCCATTGCCTGCATACCTGTAGATGATGACGCATCAACATCATCTGAAACAGATGACAGTCAGTAGGACAGTGGCATGGATGTTGTTGATATTTTGTAACTTGTCAAAAAATTAAGTGTAGCCTTTTAGAAGCAAAGTTTTTAAAGTGACCGCATCATTTTATAGCATCTGCTTTGATTTTTGTTTAAATTTATTTTCAATTTGGAACAGTTTTGAGAATCTTCCTGGTTTTGTGCTTGCATACTGTACATGAGTGTTATTGAATATTTAGGCACAACGCCTACTAATGTAACCAAGCACATGACTCAACTATGGTGCGCGATCTCCCACGTGCCTGCAAAAAAGTTTCATGGCCAGGCTGCATATGGTTGTGTATTTCAGAGTTTTTGTCACGAGAGTGTACTTTGATTCTTGTGTAGAAGCAATGATCTGTTTTTTCAATATAAGAGGCATTACATCAAGGGCAGGTAAATTTGCAAACAATTGAGCTTTGATACTCTTTTGGGGTGGAATCTTTGGCTGATAAAAAGGTATTGGCACTGGTTGTGTCCCATAGTGTGACCAATTTCACCAGTTCCGTAATCAGTCGCAAAATTTTGCACTAAGAAAATTTTGCAACTGATTATGGAACCAGCAAAATTTGTCACACTATGGGACATGACCAGCATCAATACCTTTGTCTGTGAATCGAAAGATTCCACCCCGAAAGAGTATCAAAGCTCAGTTGTTTATAAATTTACCTGCCTGGAAGTAATGCCTCTTATCATTGGAAAAACAGATTGTTGTTTTTGGACATTATTACTTTACCGTCTATTCACCAAGAAAAAAGGAGAAGAAAAGCTGCTACTCAACCACAGGACAAAAGCCTCCAAATAACTGATCATTTTTCATTAAATACAGAATTTGATATCTCTATGCCCACCTTCTCCTGATGTAAATAGAGTAGATCACACAGCATTTATCATTCCTGATGATGACTACAAGATAGTTGAAACGTAGAGAATTAAAAATGATTTCTATTTACGGAATTTCCATTGTATTGTATTTAATCAAAATACTCAGTGGTTACCAAAACTTCTAACCCTGTCAATTTGGTAGCTTTCAGTTTTTATTAGGCATTATATGTAGAACAGGAGGACTGTGGCTCTTAATCCCTGGCCATCTTTATTGGGGGTATTGCAACAGGCTAGGCCATGAGAGAAATTCTAAAACATATGAAACTAACAGGCTTTAGGTTTTGAAAGATGAATGAATATGACAATCAATATGATACAATTCTAAAATCTTGGAATTTTCACTCCACATGTAATCTAGCTTTCCATACTATAGCGACTCCTGCATTTGATACTCGAAATTTGACTTGGCTCATGGGCTAAATGCAGTGACATATGTTTCACCAATGTTCAACTAACATTGAACAACAATGTCACTGATTCATTGTCAATTAATTAAAATTATTTTTGTGTGACCAATTTTTTAACTAACCAATATCGTTCTAGTCCACTCCACATCTATTTATTTTTCCAATCTATGGTGCCAAAAGGGCTAAGGTCCCTTCATTGGAACTTGGGTGTACGTTTTCCAAGCACTTCACTTTCTGTCAGAAACTACTAGTTATTTTAATATTTCCTGCCCGGTAACCCCTTAGTGGAGCAAATTCATCACCACAAACATCTAATTAATTTCACATTTGTGCCCCCTCTTTAGGAAATCCAGGGAGAGCCTTGCATTAAAGCATTTCACTATTGTTCAATTTTAACTCCTGTTACAAAACATGTGGAAAAACAACCTTTTGGCATTACCGTCTTACACAGTTTCTATGTAAACTCGAGAGGAAGTTGGCTATTCGGACCATTCAAAACCTTGAGTGGGCGACAATACCTAAAAGGGAAATTTGTCCCAAAAATACTGCGAGAAGACAGCTTGCCATAAAAAGTTGTCCAAGCAAAAATAGAGTAAACGAGGGGTTAAAGCTTGCCTTGAAAAATAATTCAACCACGAGCCGACGACTTTTAGTACTTCCTTCTCTTTTAGGAAATTAAATTTGTAAGGACGTGCCGCAAACTTCATGCAGTGTTCCTTGGCGCATTGAAACCTCTTTTTTGTATGAAAATTAAAAATACAAAACGTCTCGTCCGCGCCAACATTGTTAATGTCGATGGGATTGTCTTAATGACCTAAACTCACCAGTAGCAGTGATAGTAACATGAGATAATGCGATTAACTTACCATTTTGGCCACGAGGAAACTGTTCAGAAATCACTTCTGTTGGTATTTCGAGCCAGCTAGCAAACAAGCGATAGCCAGGGAAGCCTGAAACATAAAGAAGAGTAAGTAAATTCACCGGACTTAAATAGAATATCACGAGTTTAGACCACAACTGACGACATGGCCGTTATCGGAGAAAAATTAAAAACTTCGATTCTTCCACCATACATCAGAACAATTACGAAAAAATGACGAAAAAAGCGAGAAACGAAAACAGTATTAGTCCGCTACCTTTTACTTCTTGGTTTTTCCATCATTCTGAGGTTGACAACGAACGGTTTAGTTCTTAAACTGATAGGTAATGTTACCACTTGATAACGACGCCATGTTGAATGCTTCTTGATCGAGTTTCACGTGACTCAACAATTTCGACTCCAAACGACTGAAGAACACTCAAAGCTCAAGGGAATAAAATCGATAAAAAGATTGGCTCAGGGACAGATCATTAGAAAAGGGATGGGAGGATGTCTTCAGCTTGCATGTATTTGTTTTTTTTTTCATCCATTGCTTGAGCTCGAATTTTTTTAATATTTTTTTTCAAGCCAAATTTTTTCCCAGCTTAAATATTTCGCTCCGCGTATGTTGGAATACCTGCAAGGTGTTCAGAACAAACATTACTAAAATTGGGAGGCTGGGCCCCTGAATATTTACAACAAGTCGTCATTGTCTATTAATTTAATTGACCAGGTTAGAGTAAAAAATCAGCTGTGAAGTAAATATTTGTAGTTATTAGAGCTGAAAATAGCCAGCTGCGCTCATTTTTCGTAATTTTTTGTTAAAACTATTCTGAAATGCAGGAAATAGCATTTCAGAGCATCAGAAAATCAAAAATAACAGCAGGACTAACAGCAGGACCTCATAAATTATATCATCAAATGATGTCCAGGGTTTACAGTTCAAAAGAATGTAAATTATATTTCTGATTTATCAATAAAATCATATTAATATTTGTAGTTACTGCTGTTGGTAATTTGATTAACCCATTAAGAGGCCAGGGCTCATTTTAGTATTTTACTCTAGCTAAAGGCAGTGACAAATGTTTTGTCACAGGGGATGAGCCCTTACTCTGCAGTTCATGTAATCTTTCACAAATTGCAAATTCGTTAATTTACTTGAAAGAACCACAAATATCAATGCAATACTTATGACTTGTTCACCATGCAAAGTTTGACATCACCTAATGTTTTATTTGTTAATCTGTTGATTTTAGTTCAATCTTAACGGGATAAAACTATTTTAAGTTCATCATAGTAATGACAATGAAAATTATAGTGATGTAGTTACTTTTATGCAGAGTGATCCCATTCGTGGAAAACATTTTAATTATCACTGGGGCAGCGACCTTTTAACAAAGAGAATCCATCATTAGTAACAACAATAATAAAATAATATGAAATACGATAATACCTATACTAAGATAAGATAAGAAATTATGCATAGAAAACTGGTAAATTAAACATGTAAACAAAATTAGAGGAGATGCTCCTAGACATGACTGGTTGACCAAATCCTTTGATCATGTTTTTCTAGAACTCCACAAGACCATTGTGAAAATTACGATTTTAAACAGCAAATTTAGTCTAAATTTGCAGCCTCTAAAAGTTGTAAGTTCTTGAACGTCTTTCACTTGCTATTATTTCATTAATTAGGTAAATTTGTAATTTTACAAATACAAAAACTGCATGTAAAATGTTTATCATCAGAACCGCGAAGACTTAAATGCAGTCGAATGGGTTTGTTTTTTTTACTATTTGAGGGGAACCATACCGTTGTTTTTCCTTAAAATCTTAAAATCTTTTTTTATTTAAATTAGCTTTTAATTGTATTCTCAGGAGATCATACGTAAGTTGCTGCGATAGGATAATCTTTGCAATGTTGAGTGAGCCAATCTTTTCATCGATTTTATTCCCTTGGGCTTGGGTGTTCGCAAATCTGTTAGAGGGACCATCTTGTCGAAAGCGCACGAGGTACGCACAAGAAGCGTTCAACATGGCACCTTTATCAACGAGTCACATCACATTGCCTGTCAGTTTGAGACCTAAACCGTTCGTCTTCACCTTCAAAACAATCGAAAAAGTAAGTAGTAAGAGAATATAGAGGTTTGTTTTCTCGTCTCTTTTGTTCTGGTGTATTGAGGAAAAATTAAAGTTCCTATTCGATTACGGACACGTTGTCGCGGTGACCGCGACAAGAGTTGCTAGAAACATTCGGTTTGATTCCGGTGAATTTACTTAACTGTTCTTAATGTTTTAGGCTTTCCTCACAAACACTTACTTTCTGGCATGCTCAAATATTCACAATATTGATTCCTGAGCAGTTATCTCAGAAGCAAGAAATGGTACGTTAGTCGTTACTCTCTTCATGTTCGTATTTTCTTGTGTTGTTACCAGTAACCGTAGGCCATTAAAAATGTTTGCATCTATCTTAAGGTTGTGGTGATGATATGCCTAACTTTGTGACAGAAGGAATTTAATGTTAAGGCTTAGGAGATTTTATTAGTAGAAAATTAATGTAGTTTCACCATAAGAGTGTCTGGGTGCAAGGGGTGCACCAAAGGTGCATATATGTGTGTGGGGGGGGGGGCAATGGGGCAATTGTAGGGTAAAAAATTTTTCAACAAAATATAACTTGTTTGTCGTAAATGGCAAATAATCTAGTCATATCCAAGTAGTGACTGTACTGAATTTAGTATTATTTACTCTGGCTAATGCCAGATGATTTTACATGTCAAGTCCTTGGACAGGAAAGAGATAACAAGGGCTTAAAACCTTAACTCCTTCCTGTCTGTATAGGTGGTGTGCAACCAATCCCTTGAGATTCATAGGACAAAGACATTTTCACCATGTTGGATTAAATTATAATTGCAGATAAATAAAAACCTTTGTTAAGTTCATCCAACATGGTGGCCATGACGTAACGTGCACACCACCTATAGGTCCTCAGTGACCTATCAAGTCTTCAGCATTTTACTGTGGCTAACACCAGACAATTTTACTCATCAAGGGGGAAGTCGTTGGGCAGGAAAGAGTTAAGGAAAAATCCACTTAATTAACTTTTTAATGCTGTAGTGTCCAATACATCAGACACCAAGAACAAAAAAGTAAGTGAAAAGTAAAAACAAAGAGAAAACATAGGACGAAAGAAAAATATTAAGGAGTAAAAGGGTTTAATGAATTACTGTGCTGCAGGCAAAGAAGTAAGAATTCCAAAGAACAATGCTATAAAATGTAATATAAAAATGATTATGTTACCAGGCAATTTCATCTTCAAAATGTACACTGGTAAAAGTTTATTAAAACTTTTAAAAACTTTAAAAACTTGAACAAAATTAAGCTATCAGAGTAAGAGTCCATCATGAGGATTAATACAGATAAAACAAACAGTTGCCTAAATACTGTCTAGATGTAAATTAACTATCCAAAAATGAGTCTATAATAATTATATTCAAATTCAGTTTAAAAAACAACAATCATGATACCATAAAACTTGAACAAAGAGTTGCAGTAATAATATTGCCAAGTCCCTACATATTTCTAATTTTTTTTCTCAATTAAGAGTTTATAAACATTGCCAGAAGTTATAAAATCTTAATTGTTCAAGTTTTATGGTATCATGATTCTTGTTTTTTAAACTGAATTTGAATATATTATAGATTCATTTTTGGATAGTTAATTTACATTTGCTAGGTGGCAACTACCCCTTGAGCCTCGGCTACTGCTCCACTATCTGACACTCAGTTTTTTATTAACCTTCATTCCTATACTGGCATTACACCTAAGTCCTGGAAATAATTTTTCTTACCTAGTAGGACACTGTCCTTTAACACTAATTTTGATTGGACAAAGAATTATTACAAAATTGGTCTGACACCTTAACAAAATTGGTTAGATGTTAATAAACATTCAGTAGTTTCTAAGTTAAATATGATTTTTTTTATGTATTTTTGACAGCAAATATCATCAGTTAGCCTTTTAAAAACAAAAGGTAAGCAATTTCTGTGCTTTCACATAATTTTCAATCAATATGTCAAATAATCAACTGACAATCCAAACAACACTTAGGATGAGTAACGTATAATGAATGTGGGTCTGGTAATTGATAAAAATGAATGTGCTGCAGACATCAGGCATGACGTAAATGTTTTTAACCTGGGAGAAGTAGTACATGTTGATGAATGTTGATTCTATCGGTTTACATTGTCTTGAGGAAAACTGGGGGTAGTGATGACTGGTGGCCTCATTGGCACCATAGTCATCTTCATAGTCAAATGAATTCTTTTCTTCTATTGACTCTAAAGAAGAAAAGAATTCATTTGGCTCTGAAGGTGACTGCCACTGAAGCTGTTGAAATGTTAGTAAACACCACCAACAGTCTTGCTTCAACCTGGATGATTAAGAATATTCACCAATACCCATGGTATAAACATGAATCAGTTATACATCAAATGTTTAGGATACTGATTCAACTTTTCAACTTCAATAATCTCCTCTGTAATAAAATATCTAAATATATTTGTTTTTATTATTGATTACAGGAAGGCTAAGAATTTTTCAAATTTGTTTGAACTGAGAATCCACTATGGTTGGATAACTCTTGAAAGGTACAGTAAAATTAAAATTACTTTCTTTCATCAGACACTGCAATAAGTTTAACATGAAGTAATAAAGTGAACATCAGTTGATCCTGAAATTGCAGTTAGAATTGCATACCTTCTGCATGTTGGAAAATATTTGGAGCAAAGGCAGAGTACCATTAACCTAGCTTTAACACCTTGGGCTTACAGGGCTTAACTTTCTAAACAAGTTGTAGCTGGCTACTATGTCAGGATATTTGGTTGCCAAACATGTGATTTTAGTCACCATTCATTCAAAAATTCTAGGCAAAATAAAAATGCATGCTTTGTACATTGTACCTGCAATACCTGATCTTTGAGAAACCACTGAATTTATTCTGCAGGTTTGCATCCTGTTAGCAATCTTGCATAATAGGAAAAAACAGGTGACAGAAAAAGCTTTCATTCAATAAAAAATAAGAATATGAAAGGTACTGTAAATCACCAGTTGATGACTAGCTTTAATAATCCAGGGCCAAGGCAAATTTTTTAGTCCCATTGGTGACTAATTAGCTGCAATTTCCAGCCTTAACTTATCCATGTGGCAAGTAAAATAGTCTGGCATTAGCCAGAGTAAAATACTAAAGTACCATATCACGCAACATTTATCATTCCTGATGATGACTACTAGATCGTCAAAATGTAGAGAATAAAAATTATTTCTATTTATGGAGTTTCCATTGTATTGTATTTAATCAAAGTACTCAATGGTTACCAAAACTTATGCCACACCTTTTCATGGGTTAATAAAGCTATATTTTAAAACATTTTGTGAAGATGGGAATGAGTTGAATAAAGGTATCCTTCAGTTACATAAACAAGAT
>JBAHVQ010225829.1:0-10686 GCA_036872915.1 Nanipora kamurai
TTATTTAATTCTAGTCACTTGGTCTGATGATGAATTTGCAATAAATTCGAAATATTACCATTTAAACATTCTCTCTTATTTTTTACTCATATCTGAGTTTTACAAGATGATTCTATTCGGTGTGTGTTTTGTTTTATAAGAAATTGATATTTTAATTGACTTTTTTATCCACCACCTCCACCTCCTGGTCCAACTTTCCTTTATAAGCGTATAATACACTCATTATTTTATAATACAAATTTACTAAATATGTATCCACCAATAGCGGACAATCCTAATACAATAGCCAATTCAGTGTTATGGTCATCTGGTTTAGCAGCCGTTGGTTTGGTATCCTTGCTATCAGTAGCTGTTGGTTTGCTATCAAGTGTTTCAAAATTTTGAGATAGTGATTCCTGATGCATTTTTTTAGGTTTATTATCAGTCTTTCCTTCATAGTTTACTGTATGATTTAAACCAAAAACCTTGTTACAACTAGCCGTTTTTAACCGAATATTGTAATTTGGGATAGGTTGCTTTAATATGATCAGATTGTTATTCAGGAGCCACAACGATGTTGAGATCGCTAAATTTAATATTGTGTTGCAATCAGTGATACTCCTGTTCATGTTGTTGATCCATGTTGATACGTCGTAATTTTTGACTGAGTCATGGAATAAAACGCGAAACTGTTCTTGTGTTTCCGATGAACTAGTCCGCGATGATTCTATAGGCTGACGTGTTTTGCTTGTGACCGTAAGATACAGTTGGTTCACTCCACCCATCGTTTGTAAAATTTATGTATATTTCTAAAATGTATGTTTCTAAAGGTATTATGTGTTTATAATTTGTTGTAATCGTATTACTTGTCGTATTATTTTTTATTTGCCGTAAGTAAATCCGTCTCTTAACGTAAACATTAAGGTCTTTTCCTCTTATGCTGTTTTGATTTAATTTTCACTTATTGCCTCTCCTCTTTGACAGATAATTAATCTTTCTCCTCTTCTCAGTCCTGTTTTGTAATCGTTAAGGTATATAAGCCGAGATTTCTCTGTAATCGTTCATACTCTGAGGATGTTGCTTGTAAAGTGACGAAACGTTAGTTTCTTATTAATCTAATTAAATCTTTTAACTTTACTGATGTCGTTTTTATCGTTATGGCATTCGTAAAAATCATTTGCTGGGCAATAATTTTCGTCACCATTCTTTTACATGTATTCGGAGCCACTTTTTTAAATCTTGTTTTTGGACTATTTATGAAAACTAAGTTGAAAAATAGTTATTAACCATGTGGTATTTCAACATATTAACAAATAGAGTTATTTAGCGTATCGGGTGTTGAAACTCTCTTTTTAGCTTCGCCAAAAACTCAGTTACCCGTTCACCCTACGGGCGACCGCCCACGTCGAGTTCTAATCTTCTCCACCTTCGGTGTATAAGATTGAACACTCCTTGCCCACAGCAACCCCCGCGTTGCCCTGACTGGCCTCGACGAATACCAACACTAATACCACTACTTAATTTTCACAGATGACCCCAAAATATGGTTCAAAATTTTTCATTTGTTTTGTCAAATTCTCAGATTCATGTGTTGGCATTCTGAAAAATTGCACTGGTACCCACTTTAAGTATATTACTAACACAGAAGAGCGCGTATGTGAGTTGCAAACGCTATTTAAAAAAGGCATCTCTACTTACAAGTAAGATGCTAATAATTTTTTAGAAATTTTAAGAATAGCAAAGAATAATATAAACTAAGTAACAATAATTACAATTCATCTGATAGAAATTTAATTCGGTTAAAAAGAATAACTATTTCATTTGCCACTATAATAAGAAGAGTATTTAAATTATCTTGGTAATTACAAACAACAGGATGGCTTCCACTAATAAGCGTGTCAAAAAGATCTTCATCGTCCATGTTACTTTGGTGGGAAACGATCTGTATCGGTAAATAATCCGTAATTCTATCCCACATCTAATTTTTTTCCTGACTTGCTGCCGAACAATCCATGACAATATCATTATATTATAATAATATTATATTACATAATACGTAATATTATAATAATATCATTAAATTTCATAATACATAACTTGCACGTGTAATAATTTATACAGTCATTGACTGCTTTTAACAGTGATGCCGGGGTATTTCCAAAGAGTAGGTTCACGGCGTTGGCTATTGAGATGCGATGAATGGGATTTCATCGTTCAACCTCCCAATGGACGACTGGTCTTAAATTTTGATGTGTTCTCATTAGCCGGTGTAATTTTGTCTTCTTTAGCATTTCTTCGTTCTATTTTTGAATTTGGAGTTTATTTATGGCATCCAGCACGATCCTACTCCATACACTTTTGCGTGGAAATAGGAAATCTTTGAAATACTGTAGTCCTCTAAATAACTGTAAAAATTGTAAGTTTTTAGGATACTTATAATATTAGGAACATTTTCAAGAGCCACAGGACAGTCTTCCATTAGATATAAAAAGAGTCTTTTAATAAATAGTTGCTGGTGCGCAGGTGATGAACGGCAAAGAAATCCTGATAAAAGAAGTTTCATTTTGTCCACGAAACCAAATGTTGTCCACATACCAATAGTACCCAGAGCTCCTACAGTGTGAGTTGCTGGACCAAGCCCTTGTATAGGGTTTGCAGCAACAGAACTTGATCGATTTAGTGTTGTTAAACTCGACCATACCTCGCACCCATATAACATGGCAAGGATGCCGAAAGATTTCCACAAACTAGATTCGCAAATTAGACTTAAGTCCTCAGGTGGAACACCTGCACTCATTAGGGAACCCATCGCTGTTTTACCTTTCTTGGCTGCTTTTTCGATCTTTTATGAATGGAAAAAATATGACTGAGGTTAATTCCTACATGATTCCATGATGATGTTTATCTGATATCCACTCCATTAAGATACCATCTTCGTGTAGCTTTTCGACGGTTGTTCATTTGCGTCATCTCACCAAAAGTAACCACGCACCACTGTTTTGCCTGGATGAAACTGAAATCGCCATTTTTTGCTATAGTTTTCGATGGTGTTGATCATGCATTGTAAACCTTCAACTTTGTAAACCTTCAGGTCATCGGCAACTAACACAGAGTTACATTGTATACAGTTGACAGTTAAACCATAGCCAGTAGTTTTTAAAACATCTGCAGGAATATCGTTGTTATAACAAAGAAAGAGCCAAGGCGACAAAACACCACCGTGTCGGACTCTTTGTTTAACAGAATACATAGGTGATAATTTATCATTGAAATAAACACAGCAGCGTATTTTTTGGTACCATTTTCGAAGAATTCGCCAGGATTTTCCCTTTTTTCCAATGTTAAAAAGTTTAAACAACAAACCGTCGAACCAAACAGTGTCGAAATCTTTTGATGAATCTAAAAAACAACAGTAGACTTTGCTTCGCCGTTCAACGTTGTAATGGATCATTTCCTGAACTACAAAACTTTACTGAACAATGCTCTTGTTCTCCTGGTACGCGAATTGAAATGGATTTGGAATATCGAGCAAACAAAACGTTGCAATCCAGCGATTCAGTTCCAAGTGTTCAAGTATTTTACCTAGGATATTTAACAATGTAATTTTACGATAATTGATTTTGTGTCTTTTATTATTCTTACCACTTTTAAAAAGCGAGATTATACTTCCAACCAACTAATTGTTTACGACGAATTCCATTATGATATTTCTCGTCCGTCATTTATGTTTCCTTTTACTTGTCGTCTGTTGCAATGGAAGTCCATGATCATAACAAATTTTCTCAACATATTTCAGGTTGGAACGATGATAGCAAAGCACTGCTCACCATACAAACACGGAAACGAATCACTTTCATACAATTACATTTAATAATGGTTTTGTATCATTGTGTTGACCAAAACTAAGAGAAGTGTTTCACAATTATCTTGAGTAACTTCACTGGCCACTCAAGGATTCAGAAATTGGTGAGGATTGGAATGAGAAGAATTTTGGCATTAAATTTCGGATACAGAATGCTAAATTGCACGATCTGTTCCAAGCAATGTTGAATGTCATGACAAGTTGGAGACAGGACGCACGTCTCGAAAATAAAACTCAGTGACTTACTTTAACCTTTACCGTATTTGACTTCTGATCTTCCGCTGTTCAAATATTGGGAGTTTTAAATAAATCTCCTTCAGCTTTTGGCGTTTTCATCCACATCCTGCGCGAATTCCTGCTGGAAACAAAGAATTTTAGAATTTATATAATAATTTGAAGAAAAAAGTTCCCTTTTTGAGCGATAAAAAGAAGTTTGTTAGAGTAGATGCACTTGGCCACCTAAACACCAGAGTTCCTCTGCTACTTCAGCAAATAATGTTAGAAACGTCAAAGAATGGAATTACTGAGTTCTTTATTTAAGAAACACGTTCAATACAGCAAGAAGTCGTCTCCCACTCGCTGAGTTTTACTTAAGGAAGGAAGAAACTGAGCTATAAGAGGCTTACACACCAGCAGTCAAAGCTAATCTGTTATTAGTATAAATAGTACTAGAAGGGTTTAAGCAAAATAATGAGCTACGGATTGGGTACAGCATTAAGTTCTACGCTGAATACGTACATACTCGGGTCTACTCTAGATCAGGATGTTTGTCTGCTTAATCAATATCTCTTTGTTCGTTTTGTT
This sequence comes from Nanipora kamurai, assembly GCA_036872915.1. Lineage (NCBI taxonomy): Eukaryota > Metazoa > Cnidaria > Anthozoa > Scleralcyonacea > Helioporidae > Nanipora > Nanipora kamurai. Next base: position 4,646 of record JBAHVQ010225829.1, read on the forward strand.
TTTCTTGGTTTAAGTCGACTCTTTGTGTTTTATTATCCTCGAAATACCATTATTAAGTTCATTTTTTTCATGATATTACGGGATAAATAAGTTATCGTCCAACTTTTTAAGGAAAAATACTGTATTAAACGTTTATATTATAACGATTTGTTGTACTATAAAAACAAGAACCGAGAAACAAAAACAGCATTAATCAACAGAAATTTTGTCATCAGAAGAGGTGTTTTGGAGAAGTAACTCGTGGGCAGAAAGGCAAGTGGGTTGATAAAATGTCAAAAATAGCATTGATTGACCCAAAAGGATTTGATTGAAACAATTTTAAAACATAAATGAATAAGTAAACGGAGTTCTCTTATCAAAAATATATTTTATTTCGAGCTTCCTGTCACCAGTTTCGAGCTTTTGATCAGAGAACGCCGTTTACTTATTTAGTTATGTCTTTACCGAATAGCGCTTTATTCATATTTTTATAAATGTTAAAGCAATCTTATGACAACACAGGGAGGGGAGGGTTCGTGCAGTTGGTTCAAAGCGGAAGAATGTGCATTTTACGTCACATCTGAATGTTACAATGTGATCTGACAAACAAGGATAAGCTACATGGTAATTTTTTATATAATAAGTAGAAGGAGAAGCCCTCTTTTTAACTGAAACTGAAGTTGTAAAAAATGCAACAGCCTAAGTATACGAAGAATGGAGTTGGGAATTGGTTTTTCTCTCATGAATTACTCTCATGAATTACTTTTATTCTCATTGTTGCCACTTGGCTGTATGAATTCCTTTACTCTGTTTACCGCCAGATGATTTTAATCGTCAAGAGGAGAATCCTAACAACGTGGATGAGATGCAAATGATTAATAAATTTGAGAACCAGAAACCTTACTTGTAACTGACGCTTCATTTGTAAATCAGTGCATCAGTTACACGAAATTACTGAAATTTGAAATAACGTTTGATGTCAAACGAGGCTGGAGGGGTAAAATAACATGCATACCAAAGAATATTCCCAAAGAATATGTCCCCAACTTTTCTATTCATCATCAATATTCACTGATATTTATTGCAACCTGTAAAGTACCGCGTGTTTTATCATTCATTTTGATTTTTAGTTTACGGTATTTAGTTATCGATAGACCAATTGCAAATATACCACAGTGCATCATTGTACAAACATAGCCTTAATTTCATTCTTTTAAATTCATTTCATGTTCACCCGTTGTGCTGAACGTTTGGGTTTTTTCAATAGAATCCAAAAGAATGAAGTTGAGGGGAAAATAATATAATAATATATATGATAATAATACATATTTATCAGGAGTTGACGTATGGTAAAAAATATCAGAAACAAGAAGTCGGTAGAGTTAAAAATTTTTATCAATCTTTAATATGAACTCTCCATACAATATCTTTATAAATATGTTAGCGTAAGAATGAACTGATGCAATGTGAATGGATTATGTAATATTATATAAATATAAAGATAATGAATATACAATATACAAATAAATATACTTGTATGTAATTTAGACATAACACGGCCACATTAAATTGTTAGATAAAGTCTGTATCCTTTAAAATATTTAACATCTGAATTGCTGTAACTATATTTAACAACTGCTTTTGTATAACCAATTTACAAAAGTTTATAATAATTTATGTTTGTGTAGGAATAAATTAATAAATAGTTCAGTTCATACAGCTGAATTCACTTTTTATCAACAATGCCACTCTACTTTAAATTCAGATAACCTTTCCAATTTTTTATATTTGTAACTTTCTTCAAACTAATCTGTTGTTTTTTTCTTCGGGAGGTATTTGATGTTCCAGAACATTTTTCTAGGCATTTGAATTTAATAATGAGACAGTAGGTACAGTTTACAATCCTTGTACACTGTGAGAAACAACCCATATAGAACATTTGACAGTTGCTTTCACAGATTTTCGATGGACGGGATTTGGCCGGTTGAAACAACGTTGCCAAGATAGTGAATACAATTATAAATTGGAATTTCATCCTACAAAGAAAGTTTAAGCGATAGTATTGAGCCATTGACTGTTGAGTCGTCATGAATCAAGAAAAATAATTGTGTTGTAGAAATAACGTAACATACCTTGGTGTGGTATCGCGCAAAAAGTGCTCCTGATGTCTTCGCCGAGTAAGGGTTTAAGGCGTGAAGTCTTGATCTGTGTTTACACAGGTTTTATAATATAAAATGACTGCGTCATTTCCACTAATAATCTAGCCGGTTCTGCCTACTTAATTAATTGCCGGAAATTGGACGATTTCCGCCCCCTAAGGGTGGGTGGTGATTTAGCTAGAGGAAGTTGAACGTTTTAAGACCTTTCATGGGCTGTTGCCGAAACTTGTGATTTATTGGTACAATTTTCTGGAATAAAGTTTTTTTCCAGAGTCATCTTAGGTTTAAACCACAACTCTGAGGCTAAGTAGTTTGGGTAAACAAACGCACAATTCCTAAATTAAATTTAGTTTCGTATGAGGCGTTCCTGTTTTGTTTCTATGGGAATAGCAGAACTAATCACAACTAACTAAACTAAGTGGATTTTCATCATTATTGTTTGTCACATAATCGGGAAGATCAAACTATAACCATTTAGCTTCCTTCAACTAGTTAGCAGACAAGATTAAGAAAATATAGGCAAGCAATGAAGAGGATGTCTCTTTGAGAACTAGTATGTGTCCATTGACACCATGCCAACAGTTCAATTTACATAGTCATTCTATTGAATCTCGTATATTTTATCGCCCAATTGAGAGTATTCACGTCCCACATTCACAAACCTGTTTCTGGTATTTAAAACTTTGAGTGAGATTCTTTTGTGATTTAGGTTCGAGAATACTTTCCTGGGAAAGCACATGGAGCTTCTTCGACTAAAACAAATATGGTTTGGTTTCTGATCATATAGTCAGTCAATAAACCGGAAAAAGGTCAGAAACTGATAGCTGTGTTCGCAAAAGGGTTTATTGCAAGTCTGAATAAGCAGTAACAAATGTGTTATTAAAGCTACTACAAGTCTGTTGCAACAACTTGTCGGAAAAACTTCTAACGAACTCACTGCATATACACAAGTTCCAAACAGCCCATTCGCGATTTGTTAAGAACTAGGAACGAGCAATGCAAACAGATCAATTAAACATAACAACATTGACTAAGAAGTTCTAAAAAATAATTTTAAAAATAGAACTGGTGGGATAGTGAAAGTTCCAAAAACTTTTTAATTATGCAACTCAATGAAAAGTTGAGGTGATGAAAGATATTTAAAGAGAAAAGTTAAAAAAGAGAAACAAATTTAAGTAAAGAGACGCATCTATTTTAGTTCTGAACTGATTTTCGACTTTATCAAAATAGTTTGTGCAACTGATACTCCACTTTAGTTGACACGAAATCAGCACCCCTCATGATATTAATCGGTTTATACATTTATACCACCAAGCTCATGTTTGCTTTGGAGTTCAACTAATTAACAGGTGACACGCTGTGACAGCACGTTAGCTGAGTTTAACATCTTCCAAGCTGTGTAAAACACTTCTCAGATTTCCGACATGTGTTTCATAAATAATTTGAAATATTGCATCGCGGAAGTGATTAAAGTAAATATAAGGAGGTAGCAACACCAGAAATTCTTCATCAAATCATGTTAAGCTTTGTACTTGTTTAGGTATTAAATCAGCGTCGGTTCTTCGGAAATTCAACTAAAAGCCACGACCAGCCGACAACTTTTGATTCTGTCTGCGGGTGACTTTGAAATAAAGTCAAAATATTACAGTTTCAACAATAGCTTTGTCTTGCATTGATTCATATGTTGAGTTTTCAAAATGATATTATTCTTCGGAATATGTTTTAGTTTATACTTTTTTAAGTTGTCAACTGGCTATAGTTTAGCTTGTTGAATGCTAAGAATAATTTGATAAATAATCTCCGGTTTTTCTGCAATTTTATACTCTAATGTATTGTTTTGTTTACAAAGAAGCTAATATCAAATTTGATTAGCATGGTATGTCATGAGTAGGCTATATTTTAAAAAATGTCAGTCCGTGCGCGAAGTGATCAATACATACTCGCCGAATCGTCTTGACTCACTTTCAATGAAGAAGTGAAACCTTGAAATGAACAAGTAAGATCTTGAATTTCGAAAATACTATACACACGTCAACGAGGTGTCCTTAGCTTGTGTTTGGTTCGATGTTAACGAAAATGGCTTTTCTTTGAAATAATGTACATATCTACTTACTAATTCTTATAACAGATAACGCTTCTGACGATTTTGTATCTGAGATTTTAATTCAGATAATTTATGATGACAGTTCTTTGATTTGCTCAAGAAAAACAATTATTGGTAGCCCTTCTCCTTTACTTCAGCGGAAGGTTTGGCGTACACTTTAATTTCTCTATTTTTTCCCAAGGATTTTAGCAAGCGACTTGTTCATCCAGCTAGGTCGCAACGTTAATTTTGTCATAAAAAAGCAGCAAAACTAATTTTGCTAAAAATGTAACTGTATTATCTTCCATGGGAGATTGAGGAAAACATCGTAAAGAAGTAAGGTTTATGAATGTATCAACAGATTAACGAAAGCATGACAAAACAAATGTAAAGAAGTAAGGTTTATGAATGTATCAACAGCTTAATGGAACCATTACAAAGCAAATGAATATAAAAGTTGAGTAAATCTTACCTCTGTGCTTGAAAAGTATAGCGCTATGTGTCAACATTGTCAGACAAGTTATCAGTGGATTAGGAAATTAGCAAAATATCTAGTCAGCAAGTACTCTATTTATGTTGGATCATCCTATCAGCAGTAAACATTGCTGCAAGACATGTTACAGAACAGAGGGGCTGCCTTTGCCACCAGATTACTAGAGGTATTCTAAGGGAAGCTTTTTCGGAAATTTTATTGAAATTGTGCGATGCTCCTGGACTAATTTTGGTGCACTTCATGCCTATTATCACTGTTGTTATAATATATTAGCAAGAACACCACACTCACTGCCAGTGGACAGTTGTTTACCATTCGCGCACCGAACATGTTCATGTCAAATTATTAAGAGAGCACAAGCCCTGATTCTAGGATTTCGGGGGCTAGACCGGTACTCCTCCGTTTTTCACGGCCATGATAAATAAGCTGTTCTCCCAAGAAGTTCAGTTAGTGTCATGTCTCATGGATCCAGTGTTACAACTTGAGATTCTTGTTGGAGTCAAACTGGACAACACTCTTTTTACATGTCATAAAGGTAACGTTAGTCGGATGACTGCACATAGGCGGTACGGAATCCTAGTCACAAAGGTGAAAGCATGAAACATAACTTGTGTGGTACTATGGAATGTCCTGGTGACTCAGGATTTTCTTTTTTACGTAATAACTGCATAAGAAAAGAATGATGCGAATGTAAAGAATGCATGCTTAGGGGTTGTTTATATGGAAAGTGAGCCAGCCCGATTTACGGGATCCGGTAAGCGAAATGTTGACTCATTAATATTTGCTGTTAATTTTCCCGTCCGTTTACATGGAAATGTTTTTACATGGAAAAGTTTTACGTTTTCTGGGCAAGCTGAATAGAAATTTTCTCGTGTAAGCACTCATTTGGCGGGCTGGCCCGCTTACCCGGATAATTTTTCCAAAAGTGCGCATGCTTCAAGACTTGTTATGCTACTGTCGATTTCAAACCATCCCGGTAAGCGGGATGAATTATCTTATATAAACGCATGCTTGAAATCATCTCGGCTACTACCTTATCTCGCTTACCAGGCTGGCTCGCCTCCCAAAAAAACAGCCCCTAAGTAGACGAAGAATTCGGATGTAAGAGTCAATATGTACTCGTGCGCATCATTATCGAATGATTATTCTAAGTTTCCTTAATTAATGAATGCCTGCCATGATATCAGGGGCGTCGGAACGCCTCTAGAAGAGAGGGGGCCCACAAAGTGGCCTGTCAATGGGGTCCGGGGTATGCCCTCCCGGAAATTTTTAGAATTAGAGTGTTTGAAATGCTATTTCCTGCACTTTGGGAGAAGATATTTACAGA
>JBAHVQ010225840.1:0-10683 GCA_036872915.1 Nanipora kamurai
CGCACAATGCAAAGCGGCAATGGCTCATCCTGTAGAGTGCTCAATATGACCTAAAAGCCATAGAGCGTATCTAACTATATATATACATATATATATGTATATATATATATGTATATATTACTACTACACTATTATATATATATATTATTATATATATAGTATTATATATTACTATATGTATATTACTATATGTATATTACTATACTATATATATATAATATTATATATTACTATATGTATATATTACATATATATTGTACTATATATATATATATATATATATATACATATTTATATATATATACATATAACTTATCAAGAACCTCCTTCCACCAAGTTTTAAAACCTTTTATAACATCAAGTTAAAACTTTAAAAACTTTATCTTGATGTTATAGATATATATTTATATATATATAATACAATACTTTTTTACAAAAAATGCGATCAGAGATGGACAAACAACGTAACCATAGTCACACAGGGCCAAATTTGCATCGGTTTAACTGGATGCATTACAAGTAGTGCTGCAATCGTTGTTTTGGAAATGTGCCAGGCACTGCTACTGCTGGTACGGTAGTTGGTACTGAATCACGGGTTGTCGGCTCTTAAATGTTGTGGAAAGGGCCTCGATGATAACTGCAATTATGTCAAAAAAAGGAAATGCGAATGGCGCCGTTTGCATTGGCATAACTCATAAATAAAAATTACGATAACTTTGTAACAAATGATAAAAAATTTTCCCGAATTTCTTGTTCATTTCTAGAATGTCATAGATGTTGATAATTTCTAAATTGTCAGCTTTTTGTTTTTTTGTGTTGATTTAGTCTCAACATGGCCTTATCAGATGGCATCTTTAACATTGAAGCTGGTGAAAGAGAGGCCGTCTTTGAAGAATGGTACTTTTTCAAATTTGGAAGAATGGCACACGAAGGTCGAGAAGTTGCTAGGAAGGAAATGATAAAGAAAATAATGGATGGAGAAGGTCTACGTCAAGAAAGCTATAATTTTTTAGCCGAACATGGTAATGATGCGGTTAAAAAAGCCTTACAAGCTGGAGCAGGAAAAGGCATCGCCTCTGTGGTTAATAGCTTGGTAGCAAAAGAGGTGGTTAAAGGTACGGTCCGGGGTGCTATAGATCAGTTTGGAAGGAGAGGAACTGTATTTGCCATCGAACTGGGCGCCGGTATGGCTACAGTCAATGGCATCAAAGTTGCAGTGAAAATTGGCCCATTCGTTCCGGGTATTTCAGCTGTAATTGGTCAAATTCTTGCCGAGAAATGTGGAGAATATGCTGGTATTGAAAACCATCATGCTCAAAATTGTATCGGTTTAGCAGGAGCCATTGCAGGTGGTGCTGTGGGTGGGGGTTTGGTTGGCAATATACCGTGGCCAGGTATGGCTGTTGGCGCTGTAATTGGTGCTGGATCATGGGCTGTCGGTAAAACCATAGACGCTCTTGCCGTTATGGCAAAGGGCCCAAATGATAAATGGTGTTATGTTAAAAATGGAAAAGTGGATGGTACCGTTTGTATTGGCGCATACTCTCCTCCCAATACAATGTATTGGAAAACCTACTGGAATGAGTACAAACGCTCAAGCTGTGATAAATGTGCAAGGAGTGCAGGTCAAAAGAGAGAGGGACGTTACCAACTTACTGTGTGGGATCGTCATAATAAAGTAGTGACGCACTTGAAGAAAGTATACTTTAGGGATCTCATTCACATTGGTAAAAATCGACGTGGTCAGCTGTGTGTAGCCCACGGTAAAAGTGAAGACTGGGGAGCCAGTGCTGGATCAGTAGATATACATCACGATGATTATTGATTGTCACGAGAAAATGTTATTTGCAACTGACGTAGACACTGCACAAAGGAATGAATTTACTTAGCACACCTTACTTGTGATTTAATGTGTCGTATGTTTGGGGGCCGTATTTTGCATGTTTTCTAATCGGGTAGTAATTTCATGGCAAAGATAGATATTTGACACATTGGTCAATGTGATAGGGAATGAAATTATGTAGATAAGTAATGCTACAGATTTGAGCACTGTGTGAATTGTTTTATTTCAAATCGTAAATTGCTTTTATTTGTATTGCCACAGTTTTACTCATTGAACAGACATATCCTATAATTGCCATTTTATTGACTAATATAAATCTTACATGACAAAAAGCTAGACTTAAGTCATGTTTAAATAGATGTTAAGGCTGTTTAAGCTCGGCTTAACTCTTCTCTTTTCGAGGACTTTCCCCTTGACGAGTAAAATCGTCTGGCGTTAGCCAGAGTAAAATACTCTGGCGTTAGCCAGAGTAAAATACTAAAGTCTCCATAGATCACTGAGGACCTATACGGCCAGGAAGGAGTAATGGAGATTGGTTTTAAACCCTTGTTAACTGTTTCCTGTCCGAGGACTGTCCCCTTGACGTGTAAAATCGTCTGGCGTTATCCAGAGTTAGATACTCAAGTCTCCATCGGTCACTGAGGACCTGTAGGGACAGGAAGGAGTTAAGGAGATAGGTTTTAAACCTTTGTTAACTCTTTCCTGTCCGAGGACTTTCTCCTTGACGAGTAAAATCGTCTGGCGTTATCCAGAGTTAAATATTAAAGTCTCCATAGGTCACTGAGGACCTATAGGGACAGGAAGGAGTTAAGGAGATAGGTTTTAAACCCTGGTTAACTCTTTTCTGTTCGAGAACTTTCCTCTTGACAAGTAAAATCATCTGGCGTTCGCCAGAGTTAAATACTAAAGTCTCCATAGGTCACTGAGCACCTATACGGACAGAAAGGAGTTGAGGAGATAGGTTTTAAACCTTTGTTAACTCTTTCCTGTCCGAGGACTTTCTCCTTGACGAGTAAAATCGTCTGGCGTTATCCAGAGTTAAATATTAAAGTCTCCATAGGTCACTGAGGACCTATAGGGACAGGAAGGAGTTAAGAAGATAGGTTTTAAACCCTGGTTAACTCTTTCCTGTCCGAGGACTTTCTCCTTGACGAGTAAAATCGTCTGACGTTAGCAAGAGTTAAATACTAAAGTCTCCATTGGTCACTGAGGACCTATACGGACAAAAAGGAGTTGATGTAAGCAGTTCAATTGAGTTCTTATGGTAGATAACAAAATTGAAGAACTAAATTAAATTGAAGGAATAAATCGTAATGGTTTAGAAGTTCGTGAATGAGAGGTTTCTCCTTTGCCTTCTTTAGCCTCTTCGTTTCTTCTTTAGGAAAATAAACTGATAGTACATTTGAATAATTTAGAAATTCAGCAGAACTGTCTGAATCATTCTTTTCTCATCTCCCTTCCAGATTATTCAAAAACAACATTCATCTAGTTGTGAATTCTCATCATTGCGTAGCCGAGGTTAAAATATGAATTGAGTTTGTGTAAGCAGGTCAGAGATACAAAATGTTGTCGATAGAATTAACAAACAGATAGAAAAAGAAACGTAATATAAAAGTTTCAATGACAATCCTTTCATAGCATTTCAAGTAAAAGTATATAAACACGAAATAAGTTCTCTGAAAGGACATCAAGCTAGTTACGTTTTCAATTCGATACCAAAGCATGCTGACTTTAAACTATATGGTAATATTAATACGTTGTCTTTTTGATTTGATGCCACAGACATTTTCTCCCGACAACGAGGCTGGAGTACATGGTTGGTTTCAATGTCGTTTTGCAATTTGCAGCTTCAGTGAGTGTAGTTGCAGATTTCGTGACACTGGACCTAAGATGTTACACAGGGGTCCTAAAATAGGGGTTTGGCAGGCAAGCCGCCTAAATAATTTTAATTTTAACTCACCGGGAAGAAATTGTCCTATGTTACTCTGACGCCTCCCTTGGAGTCGCTTCAAGTGATGTTACGATTATAGATAATTAGCACGGCAGGAAGGAAAGACCCCTTGACTTCATCTTGAATTTTTAACGTTTTTGAGCTAGATATAAAGAGCTTGTGCTTTAACGATCATTTGTTGCAGCTCTCGCTTCGTTTCTAGCGTACAGTGTTTCTACAAAACATATTGGTTCATCTTTTCCATTTCTAGTATTTTACATTAAGGTGAGCAGTTCAATTGAGCTTTTATTGTAGATACAAAAACATATTATCTTTGCACCAGTAATATCATCACATTCTTATGCTGTGTGAGGATAGCATGCCACCCCAATAATAAATATGCTTTACATGTACCAAGTGAATCTTGAAAACCAAGTATCAATAGTTCTTATTTTTACCTAACATGTGCTTTGGAACTTTAGTATTTAACAAGGGGATTTTTGGAAGTTTAGACTCAGGTGGTGAGCTAATCTGAGTTTTGGTAGCTCATTGACGGTTAGAATGTCTCACCGTGCATCAGAAGGTTGCATGTTCTATTCCCGTCTAGGGCTGAGAAATCTTTTTCTGAGATTATGAGCTGGACGAGTGTTGGTCGTTTGACAAGTGATAAAGTGGGGATGTTACCACAAAAAATACCTCATGTAATATGGCTTTAAAATCGGTTTACTTTGTTCATTTGTTTTCTGGGCTCACGTCTTGTTGCCTGGGCAATAATATTTCTCACTCGACTTCTATTCCCGCCTGGATCCTCTATTGCTACAATTTGGGGTAAGTCCCTCGAGGAATAAGAGACAAGAGATCATATTAGTATAGTTAGTCGCTTTGTTTGTTTATAGATTTTAAAAAAATTTTCGTTAATATATCCGCAATGCTGTCTGTTGCGGCTGTCGCGTTTTGAGATTGGGCCGCCTGTGATGTAATCCTGCTGATTTTTTGTCTTAGAGATTGAATAAACTTGAAATACATGGAATTTTTAAAACCACAATCGAACCATAGCAGTGTTCATTGGGACAAGAGTATTATACGATATTTGATATTATATGTATAGTTTAACCCTTTAGAATACTAGTAAGGCATAGCTTGTTTTTCTCATATGCTAATATTTTCCAATGAGAATGTGAGCCATTGTTTGGAGTCTACAGGGCCACTCTTTTGTGAGTTCATTTTGAAGCCGTTCAATAAACTCGCAGAAAGTTTTATCTGCTGCTCGTTTCTTTAACAGTTTGTGAAAGATCCAAAACCGTGAGTTGAGTGCAAAAGTCGGGAAAAGCTTATTGAGGTCCAGAAGTGCGAGCCGAAATAAGAACATAGAGATTTCACTTTTGTTCTAAATAAATGTATTTTTAAAAATCTTGATATCCTTTTGTGGTAAACTGGATTATACAACAGCCGAATAGTTTGTTTCTGTCAGAGGAGGGCGTTGTTCGGTATATTGCATCGGAAATCTTACAGAAGGAAGAATCTTAGTGATTAGTAAAAGCAGAAAAGCTTAGATCTAATGAAATAATTTGGGGTTTTTTTTATTTTATAGTTCAGCTTTTACCTTCTTCCTTCGTGCAGAGGTTGAGTTGTTCTTACTTTGTTGACTAGAATTTTGTTGCATGGCTGCAATTTCTTATTAAATCTTGTAGATATCAGTGTTGTCTAAGGAAAAACAACCTAGTTCAGTGTTATTGATGGCATTTCTCAGTGTATGAATTGTTACTAGGGTATGTAAAAATCTTGAATAACTCTATATACGGAATGGTGGAAAAATCTTTCATCTTTCGGGGCTTCACAGGCTGTACTCATGCGGAGACGGTTGACATAGCTAGCACGATGTCAAAATTATTTCCTCCTTTAATAGTTTTGTACAATCTATTAATATAATGTCCTTTTTGTGACCCACTATGGTGGGCCTCTGTTAAACTAGAAAACTTTCAAACATTACTTATTAGCCAAGTCAATTAATTTGCAAAATTATATCGATTACAAAAATGTGTAGGCTTATACTCAGAGGATTCCACAGCTGGTGATGTTTGCTGTTTCACATTAAAATGCATAGGTTTTCTAAAAAGTATATGTAGGAATGATTTAAGTGTGGCTGGAGCCCTTGGCGTCTCAGCGAGTCAAAAGTTCAGAATTTTGGTTTTTTTGAACAACCGGATGAATAACTGTGCTTGATGTCTTTGGCATTACTGCGTTCCTCGAAATTTTTTTGTCCTAAACATTTTCGACAACGTCAAGGGACGTGAGGATGGATGAAGATAAAGATCCGAAAGGACTGATTTAAAAAAAACTGATAAAACAAAAAACGGAGTGGAAATAATCTCACTCGTGAACGACCTTTCTTGTTTGAAGTATCATGTCGGCAGCCTTCTTAAACAAAATCTTGACACTGAAACAAGAGACTGATGTCTTAGAAGTGCAATTAAAAAACCGTATGACAGACTAGAAGCCGAAAACTAATGCAGGTCCAGATCAGAGAATTCGTTATTTAAATTGTGAGAATGCATTTGTCAGCATTTGTTAGACCATTAAAGGTCATTCTTTGGAAAAGTCGTCGTATTAAATAAAATTGGAAGTGAGGAAGTGGTAAACGTAAATGTGGGTGACTTGTACTTGAATAAATAAAATTTCCCTGTTATGGCGGTAGGGTATCCGTAGCTTAGTGGCCTAAGTCACTTGAAGAAGACATCAACCACTTAATATAGCCAGAGATTGACCAGGCGGGAATTTCAATTTTAATAGGAATATTAAAGCCCAGCTTAGAATGCAAAATAATGGCATGATATTAAAAATTTAATAGAATCTTACGTTTCGTTGTTTACATCACAACATCTTCAGAGATAATAATTAAAGTTACCAAAACTACAATGTGTATTTACATGTGTCGTGAATTAACCAATCAGATAAAAATATACTGATAAACGGAATGACAAAGCGGTGAGAACAAAGACGTAATAAGAGAATAAGTAAACTTAAAATAACAGAAAGGGAAAAAAAAATTAAAGAAAAAAGTTATGAAAATAGAAAAAGTGGTGCGGAACTGATGTTGGCATTTAAAGGAGGTTTGAGTTTGTTAATGAGAAGGCTTTCAAGAATGAGAAGTTCATACTCGAAAGAGCTAGAGGAAAGAATTTTAAAGTCATCAAACGAAGCGGGATGCCGTGTTTCCTGAAGGCGAGTGAAGATACTAAAAGGAGAAGAGCTGGAGCATTTTTTTTCCGGTTAAAGGAGAAATCCCTAAGTGCTCAGAAGCACGTGTATTTAAATGTCGACAAGTTTCGGTGACATACGAAGAAATTGTCCTATGTTACTCTAACGCCTCCCTTGTAGTCGCTTCAAGTGATGTTACGATTATAGACAATTAGCACGGCAGGAAGGAAAAACGACTTGCCTTCATCTTGAATTTTTAACATTTTTGAGTTGGATATAAACAGCTTGTACTTTAACGATCGTTTGTTGCAGTTATCGCTTCGTTTCTAGCGTACAGTGTTTCTACAAAACATACTGGTTCATCTTTTCCATTTCTAGTATTTTACATTAAGGTGAGCAGTTCAACTGAGCTTTTACTGTATATACAAAAACATGTTATCTTTACACCAGTAATATCATCACATCCTTGTGCTGTGTGAAGGTAAATGCCATCCCAATAATAAATACGCTTTACGTGTAACAAGTGGATCTTTAAAACCTAGTATCAATGGTTCTCATTTTTACCTAACTTGTGCTTTGGAACTTTAGTATTTAACAAGGGGATTTTTGGAAGTTTAGACTCAGATGGTGAGCTAATCTGAGTTTTGGTAGCTCATTGACGGTTAGAATGTCTCACCGTGCATCAGAAGGTTGCGTGTTCTATTCCCGTCTAGGGCTGAGAAATCTTTTTCTGAGATTATGAGCTTGACGGGTGTTGGTCGTTTGACAAGTGATAAAGTGGGGATGTTATCACAAAAAATACCTCGTGTAATATTGTATTATTTAGTATGGTTAGTCGATTTGTTTCTGACAGATTTTTAAAGAATTATTCGTTAATATATCCACATTGCTAGCTGTTGCGACCGTCGCGTTTTGAAATTGGGCCTCCTGTGATGTAATCCTGCTGCCTTTTTTGTCTTAGAGATTGAATAAACTTGAAATACATGGAATTTTTTAAAACCACAATCAAAGCATAGCAGTGTTCATTGGGACAAGAGTATTATACACTATTGTGTAGTTTAACCTCTTAGAATACTACTAAGTGACAGCTTGTTTTTCTCATATGCTAATATTTTCCTATGAGAACGTGAGCCATTATTTGGACTCCACAGGCCCACGCTTAGCTATGTGAGTTCACTTTTGAAGCCGTTCAATAAACTCGCAGAAAGTGTTTTATCTGTTGCTCGTTTCTTAAATAGTACACGAAAGATCCAAAACTGTGAGTTGAGTGCAAAAGTCACGAATAGCTTATTGGGGTCCAGACGTGGGAGCCGAAATAAGGACACAGAGATTTCACTTTTGTTCTAAATAAGTGTATTTTTAAAAATCTTGATGTCTTTTTGTGGTAAATTGGATTATACAACAGTCAAATAGTTTGTTTCTGTCAGAGGAGGGCGTTGTTCGGTATGTTGCATCGGAAATGTTACAGAAGAAAGAATCTTAGTGATTACTGAAAGCAGAAAAGTTTAGATCTAATGAAATAGTTTGGATTTTTGTGTCATATTATTGTTCAGCTTTTACATTCGTCCTGCAGGCAGAGGTTCAGTTGTTCTTACTGTATTCACTAGGATTTTGTTGCATGGCTGCAGTTTCTTATTTACTCTTCTAGATATCAGCAGTGTCTAAAGAAAAACAGCCTAGTTCAGTGTTATTCATTGTTACTAGGATATGTAAAAATCACATTAAATAATTCTATATACCGAATGGTGGAAAAATCTTTCATCTTTCGGGGCTGCACAGGCTGTACTCATGCGGAGACGGTTGACATAGCTAGCACGATATGAAAATTATTTGCTAATTAATAGTTTTGTACAATCTATTAATATAATGTCATTTTTGAGTCCTAGTATAGTGGGCCTTTATTAAATTAGAAAACTTTCCAACATTACTTTGGCATTACTGTGTTCCTCGAAAATTTTTTGTCCTAAACGTTTCCGGACATGGTCAAGGGACCTGAGGATGGATGAAGACAAAGATCCGAAAGGACTGATTTAAAAAAACTGATAAAACAAAAAACGGAGTGGAAATAATCTCACTCGTGAATGACCTTTCTTATTTGAAGTATCATGTCGGCAGCCTTCTTAAACAAAATCTTAACACTGAAACAAAAGACCGATGTCTTAGAAGTGCAATTAAAAAACCGTATGACAGACTAGAAGCCGAAAACTAATGCAGGTCCAGATCAGAGTATTCGTTATTTTAATTGTGAGAATGCATTTGTCAGCATTTGTTAGACCATTTAAGGTCATTCTTCCGAAAAGTCGCCGTATTAAATAAAATTGGAAGTGAGGAAGTGGTAAACCTTAAATGCGGGTGACTTGTACTTGAATAAATAAAATTTCCCTGTTATGGCGGTAGGGTATCCGTAGCTTAGTGGTCTAAGTCACATGAAGAAGACATCAACCATTTAATATAGCCAGAGATTGACCAGGCGGGAATTTCAATTTTAATAGGAATATTAAAGCCCAGCTTAGAATGCAAAACAATGGCATGATATTAAAAATTTAATAGAACCTTACGTTTCGTTGTTTACATCACAACATCTTCGGAGATAATAATTAAAGTTACCAAAACTACAGTGTGTATTTACATGTGTCGTGAATTAACCAATCAGATAAAAATATACTGATAAACGGAATGACAAAGCGGTGAGAATAAAGACGTAATAAGAGAATAAGTAAACTTAAAATAACAGAAAGGGAAAAAAAAAATTAAAGAAAAAAGTTATGAAAATAGAAAAAGTGGTGCGGAACTGATGTTGGCATTTAAAGAAGGTTTGAGTTTGTTAATGAGAAGGCTTTCAAGAATGAGAAGTTCATACTCGAAAGAGCTAGAGGAAAGAATTTTAAAGTCATCAAACGAAGCGGGATGCCGTGTTTCCTGAAGGCGAGTGAAGATACTAAAAGGAGAAGAGCTGGAGCATTTTTTTTCCGGTTAAAGGAGAAATCCCTAAGTGCTCAGAAGCACGTGTATTTAAATGTCGACAAGTTTCGGTGACATACGAAGCTCCGCAGCTTCGGCAAGAAATATAATATACAACATGTGACTTCACTGACAATAGGTATCCTGTAATAAAAAACCCAAATTTTATTAGAAGTCTCCCATCTTAATCCTGCTTCAATATAGAAAAGGAGAATTTAACAAGTTTTTACAAGATATATTTCATCGGTATAGACACTTAGACCTAGAACGTGTGACGACCACAGTCTGAAAGAAAACGTTGTAAAAATCCGCAAAGTGTAATGTGCTTGTAGTACACAGTATGCCGTAGAGTACTGTCTTTAAAATTTATCTTAAATAAAAAATTACTGTGAACAAAGCATTTTCCGCATCCAAAAAGACGATTTCTCGTTACATCAAATACAATCCTGTTTCGCCGTGATTTTCGCTTCGTCATTACGGTTGCTCAATTAATAATGAACCGACAGGACCCCAAACTTTGTGAAACACTACTTTTTTAACGTATCCAAAACTCTTTCTTTGCCGATGTCTTGCAGTTAACAGACATGTCGTGGTTTGGACAAGCAATTCAAAGTACATTTGATGGTGTAAGAGATGGCCTGGGGAAAATTGGAGAAATGGTGGGTACAGCACTGAATCTCCCGTACACAGAAAAACTGAATGACAAATACCTCTTGCAGTTACTTGCCGCATGTGCCCTGGATTCTTACGA
>JBAHVQ010225851.1:0-10683 GCA_036872915.1 Nanipora kamurai
TAAATCAAGGTGTTTCAGTTACCGATATTTTAGAAATGGCCAATTGGTCTCAAGAAAGTACCTTTACTAGATTTTATTATAAGCCTCAATTTAACGTTTCACCTGGTAACGCAGTGTTATCAGCTTTTCATTATTGATGTTAGATGGCTTTGAATATGCATTGTTAAATTGAGACGAGTATCTTGAAATATAATTGAGGATTATGCAAGTCTGCGCAGCAGATGAAGTATAATATTAATTACATGAGAGATACGAGACAAGATTTAACAATGCATTCCCACCTCTTATGTTTCCCTCCTCATGCATTGTTTTTGTTTTTTCTCATGTTTTACAGGTCGTTCACGAAAAGACGAAGCGTGGGCGCAAGTCAGCGGTGAAGTTGGGAGGGACTAAGAACGTTGTTGGGTTATCGTTATGTTCTTTATTCTTTATTCTTTAAAGTCACTGTGAATTTGTTTAAGGAGTGGATAAAATAAAGACAATGCATTGTTAAATCTCGTCTCGTATCTCTCATATAATTAATATTATACTTCATCTGCTGCGCAGACTTGCATAATCTTCAATTATTGTAATGACACCACTATATTGTGTGTTAGATGACGTGTTATGATATATGTAATGTGACTATGTCATGTGTCTAGCTCTAAAATTTCTATATATATTTCTTCTTCCTCGTGGTCGAGACTCTAGTGACTTTGTGCTATTGTAAATTACCACTAAAACAACGTTAAATAACAATAACTGAGATGAAATCAAAAAAAGAAGAGGATCATCGGAATGCCATCATACGAGACGTCGAATCCGACGTAAAGATAAAGACATCGCATGAAGAAAACAACAAAATGGCGGCGGAAATCGAATATCTCAAATACACAGTGTCAGAACTTACCAAAGACAATGATAATCTAAAACAAATTCTTGACATTAAACAATCTGATTGGGTAAAAGCGTCAGGAAAACGTAGCTCTCCAATGGTAAAAGTAACAGATCTGCCTACAACCGAATCATTAAACCCTTTTAATGTCATAGCTGATGAAAATGATGAAAACATATCTTCGGCAGAACCAGTTACAACCGAGCAAATGAATGAGGACATCAACACCCAGATCCTTGACTATCGGCCAAAAAACCAAACAAAGTTCCTGAATCAAAAGATGAACCCAAAAAGCCAAACACATGGTCAAAAGAAAAAGAAACAAATCCATACTCAAAAGTCTGGAGCTGGAATGCCAAAAAAAATAAAAGAAAAATGTTGGTGATAGGTGACTCTATAGTCAAACACATTAATCGGAAGAAAATCAAGCTGGCTGCAGGTTGCGAGTCTGTCTTCCACTCTTACAGTGGCGCAAGAGTGGAACATGTTAGTTCAAAGATTCAAGAATACTGGTCTGACGATGAAGCAACTATTCTTCATGTGGGCACTAATAATCATGTCTCTGAAAACCCCACAGAAGTAGCTGCCAAGATGGATGTACTCATTGAATGCCTGAAACCACACTCCAAGAAGATAGCCATCTCCAGTGTCATAAAAAGGTATGATAATAGAGTCCCGGCTAGCAGGATTACCCTATTTAACAACTTAACAATTAAATTATGCTCAAAACACAATATTTCATTCTTAAATAATGACCATATAGACAGGTCATTCCTAAATTGTTCTAACTTGCACTTGAACCAATCAGGCGGTAGGGTGCCTGGGAGTGCTACTTGTACATACTTGAAATCAGTAAGAGTTAAGAATGCTGATAAGGTGTCAAAACAAAAATGTAATGATAAGCAGGTTTTTAACCAAGCTTGGAGACATCGGAACAGAGAATGGACAAAGTATCTTCAGTTTGTCTATCTAACACTGAATCAATAAGTAATGATAATTCATCAAGCAGTGTGAGTAGCAGTTTCTTTGATAGCCTTAACTCCATTCCAAATGAAAGAGGTTTTAAAATGGCTTTTCTGAACTTTACTAGTCTGCCCAAAAAGATTGATGAAGTATGGTACTCAATGTCTAACAAGCACATTGACCTTATTGCTTTAAATGAAACTCGCCTTGACCCGAGTATCACTGATAATTTGATTCAAATTAATGATTATGATATTGTAAGAAAAGACAGGTCAAGAAATGGGGGTGGAGTTTGTACTTATCTGCGTAGCTCCTAAAATAAGTCATGATCTAATTCCAACTGAACGTGAGGCAACTTGTGTGGAAATTTTAAAGCCACATACTAAACCACTTCTAGTTATAACAGTTTATGGACCATCAAGTGCATCATCTGAATTCTTTGATCATTTTGAAAAATTGATCAAAGCTGTTGATTATGAAAATAAAGAAATGTATATCCTAGGTGATATAAACTGTGATATGCTAAAACCAGATAAAGATTCAAATCCTCAAACAAAGAAATTAAAGTCACTGTATGGGTTATATCAGTTATCAGGATTAATTGATGAAGCTACTCGAATAACCATGACAACCTCTAGCCTGATTGATCATATAGCCACTAATAAACCAGAAAAAATTTCTGGTGTGATCCATATCGGATTAAACGACCATGGTGTAGCATTTGCCCTTAGGAAAATTTATTTTTTTTAAAAAACAACAAAACAAACTTGAGATTAGGCATATGAAAACATTTGAAAACCAAAAATTTGTTGAAGATCTGTTCCAGCAACCCTGAGGGAATATTTAGTTCTTTGGTGGGGATCCAAATTCTTAGTGGGAAGTATGGAAGATACTATTCTTAGATGTCTTATACAAACATGCTCCAATTCAACAAAAAAGATTAGAACTAAAAAAGTTCCTTGGATTTCAAGTGTTATAAAGTTAAAAGAAAAGCTATTATAACAGACCTAGAGGTAGACTGGTTAAAATATAAAACAGCAAGAAATAAGCTTAATATTCAACTAAAAAATGCAAAAAAAGATTATTACTCCACCAAGATTGCTGGTCAAAAACACAACCCTAGCAAGGCGTGGAGAACAATAAACAATATATTAGGTAGACAAAGCAAACCAACAGTGATAAATGAGTTGAAACTAGGTGAAAATAGCTTAAATACTATGGATATTGCGGAGGGTCTTTAATGATTATTTTTCAAATATTGGCCCTGACTTAGCTGGCAAAATTGATTCTTCAAATTCCAACTTTGAAACATGTCAAAAATACTAAATCAGAGTTTACTGCATTCCAGCCGGTGACTGTCATGAATGTCTTCCAACTCTTACGTTGTCTTTCTAGCAATATAACTACTGGAGTTGATAGAATTTCTTCTGAAATTATTGAAATAGCTGCACCTGTCATTTCAGACTCATTGACATACATATTTAATCAGGCTATTGCTCTATACCTTTTCGCTAACGAATGGAAAATAGCTAGAGTAACACCCCTTTATAAAAACGGGCAGCGAAACGCACCAGAAAATTACAGGCCAATTTCAGTGTTGTCAGTCATCAGGAAAATTATGGAACGACTCCTATATGATCAACTATATAATTATTTAACAAAATTTGGACATCTAAGCAATTGTCAGTTTGGTTTTCGAAAGTTTCACTCTACACTTACTTACTTACTACAATTACTGGACTGTACAAATGAGTGGTATATGAATTTAGACAGAAAAAAATTCAACCTAGTGGTCTTAATTGACTTAAAGAAAGCGTTTGATACTGTTGACCATCAAATTCTATTGAAAAAACTAAAAGTTGTATGGAGTATAAGAAAGAGCTCTAGCTCTTCTCAAATCTTATCTCTCAAATCAAAGGCAAATATGCCAAATACAAGACTCTGTTTCACCCGAGAAACTGATTAAATGTGGTGTACCACAAGGCTCTATTTTAGGACCACTATTCTTTCTGTTATATATTAATGATTTACCCCAATGCCTATATAAAACAAAACCTCCATTTTTTTCGGATGACACGAGCCTGACAGCTTCTGGGAATTCTATTGCTGATCTTGAAGCTGCAGTAAATTTTGATTAAGAAAATCTTAGGAAATGGTTAATCGCGAATGAACTTAGCCTAAACGTAGCTAAGACTGAGTTTGTGTTAATTGGTTCCAACAAATGATTAGGAGTATTTCAGATCTGCAGCTAAGTGTTAAAATTGAAGACAAAAACAATTAAACAGGTTTATGAATCAAAAACTCTTGGGGTGACAGTTGACCAACATTTATCTTGGAGAAGTAACACAAAGAATATCTGCAAGAAAATAGCATCTGGTATATCGGCTCTTAGACGAGTGAAAGAGTTTGCTGATAAGCAAACTTTGCTTTCTGTGTATAATGCTATTATTTGGCCATACTTTGATTACTGCTGCGAAGTATGGGATGTTTTTGGAGGAACGCAATCAAATCGACTCCAAAAACCTCAAAACAGAGCGGCTCGAATTATTATGAACATGGGCAATGACACAGATCGTTTTGTTGCTCTACAAGCAGTGGGTTGGAAGCCACTTAAAACAGAAAGAAAGAATTAATGGGAAAGCCAAACAAATGTACAAATTATTAAATAAAATCGGTCCTAATCCTCACTAATCTTTTCACATATAAAGTCGAAAAAACAAATTATCACCTCCGTGATATTTCCAACAGCCTTTGTTTACCACAACCGCGCACAAACAGTATGAAAAAGAGTTTCATGCATGACGTCCCCTCGTCAAACCACGGATCTTTAAACCTAAATAAATGGGAAGTGGACACTCTCTTAGTTTGTTTTGCCGTGAAGGTGTTGACGCTTTAGTATCACATACCATGGCGTTGAATAACCACAGCTGTGAGATTAAAAGACATGCCTAGGATGAAGTATATTCTCTAGATGTCTGTTTTTCGGAACTTGGACCTCTTAGGATCATATTTACAAGAGTCTTCAGTGAAGATGGGACACAGCTATCTCGGCAGCCAGGAGGGAATGTTCATTCGAAAGGCTGAAGCTGTTTGGAGATATCTCTTCGGACTATCTTTGCCACTTTAGCTAAATGCATTGGTTGATCGTCAGTAACTTGCTTGTAGGCTTTTCTTATAGTGTCTCCAAAGTCACGATTTGAGATCAAAAGAATATCTCGACCTTGAGCATGAGCTGATAATTATGGAAATGCTGGAAGAATTCTTTCCTTCAGCCTTGTTGAGTTTACTCGAGCTCCATTCTCAACTCCAAGTTCTTCTAATTTTAGCGAATACATATTTGCTAAGTCAGCTAAGAGACACTCGCATGTCGCACTTCCAGAAATGCATCAATAAAAAAGAATTTCAGAAAAGGCTGTTCCCTGTAAACCTATGTCACCTGACGAGTCTTCAATTGTGGACGAAGTAATTTTTCTGGCTTTTTTATCCAAGGAAACGGGATGATCTAAATGATAATGCGCTCCAATGGCCACCATGTCTAACAGCAGCAAGTTTTGCCAATAATTTGCGATCTTGAAGTTCTGTTGCGCATCTTCTAACTTTTCTATCAATATCGAATGTACATGCTACGTGAAGTTTATCTTTGCACTCGAGTTCATCGCAAAAAAACACCTGTCTTCCTTCGCATTCATCAACAAACATGACCTACATGTTTTCGATGGACTAGGTGTTGCCTCGATTTCATTTGAACTTCGTTTTTGTGCACGCTTGAGCTCCGTGTTATTGAACTTATATCTACATGATATAAAAATTAGAGTGCTGCGTCGGCAGTATTGAACGGCTATGTAGATAGTCAAAAAGTTTGAGAAACTGCCAGAACTTAGGAATGGCTAAACTGACGTTTCGAGTGATGGCCCTTCGCTCGAAACGTCAGTTTAACCATTCTTATATCTACATGACTTGTGCCATACGGTCTGATGTAGCTTCAGCGTGTTTTCAATTCCTGAACCGTCGTCAAGCTTGGCAGGGTCCAGATTAAGAGGAAATTCCCCATGGTTCTTTGAATGATAGTATGTTATCTGCCAATGATTTGTATCCCACACCTACATCGGCCCTTTTGGATTTAGCAGGGCACTGCAATGGTTCTTGTGATCGTTGTTGACAAAGAATGCAAAGCCCCCAGTTCACACTCTCAACAGATAAGATAGTAATTGGGGAGTTTTCAACGGTAGACATAAGAATATCTAGATACAGTGGCGGATCCAGCCCCAAATGATGCAAATTAGTGACGTCACCTCACCGAAGGAGCCATCCTGTAGGGGGGTCCAAGGGCATGCCACCCGAAAAATTTTGAAACCTAAGATTATCGCAAACGCTATTTCCTGCATTTTGAACTATCAGTGGTCCCAATTCAACGCAAACAATCAACAATAATAATGTTTTGTCATGGTAGCAGTGGCACGGAATATAATATAACAGTCACAAGATTTCCAGCAACAATTATACCATTTGATTACACCTGGTCTTTGCAAATCCTTACCTACCTGTCATCCACTGGGTGTATTTTAACCAAAAAGATTTATGCACGGCAGTTGCCTGAAAAATTAATTTTACTGTTAAAAGCAAACAAAGTAATTTACCAGGCACCCCCTCAAACACGTCAATCCCAAAGAAAGCACATCATTCCAATGATTAACCATTCAGGCGCAGTTCTTTGAAGAAGCAGCATAATGTTCAGGATGTAAAAAAGTTCAAAATCACCTTGACAAGCACCAGGTTAAAAGTTAAAACTTAAAAGTTTTAAGCTGAGTTCTAATCTTTTTTCTTCGATTACGTTTTCCACCCGGAAAATCGATCGCCACAATTATAACTTCAGTAGCTGGGTGTGAAGTATCTCGATAATTACTCAACAATTTATTCAGGGCTTCTTTCTGTGAAGACCGCTTACAGTGCGCTATTTTCATGGTTTTCCCAAGTGGTTTCACGAATGTTTCCACAGGATTACCAGATGGATCCAATGGAGGTATCTTCTTGAATTTGATGTCCCGTTTCTGAGCAAATTCTTCCATAGCTTGCGAATTGAATGGTGGCCCATTGTCGAGTTACGTACGAATTATATATATCAGCCATTGCCGGAAGAACGTGGGATGCTTTAGTTGAGGCCACCAACGCTGCTGGGAATCTAGAGGTCAGGTCTTGTATCACCACTATATGTTTTGAAGATGGCATAGGACCAAACAAATCAACGGCAACTGTCTCCTAGCACTTGCTTGTTACCTCATGTGCTTTTATTGGTTCACATGTCTTCTTATCACTAAACATGTTGCATTCCTTGCAGCCGTCAGCAAATTTCTTAACTTTTCCATACATGTCGTGGAAGAAGAAGTGGTATCTTAGACACCTTTCAATCCCACTCTGGCCAGAGTGACTTCCTCTATGGGCAAGCTGAATCGCTGTGTCCTGCAGATCCTCCGGCAGGATGATTCTTTCTCCTATAAACATAACCCCATTTCCTGCGATGGCTATTTCTGGAATGAGTTGCTCGAACTTTCTTAATTTAGGTTCAGCAGATTTTGATATCCAGGTCTGGCCTCTTTTTATGATCTTTGAAAGATCCCTCAATGTTTTATCCCTCCTTGTATATCTAGCAATGTTACCAATACCCATGCTGTCCATACCGGCGTAGTGTGTAGCAAGTACAAAAGACTATTGAGCTCTTCCATTTCTTTTTGCTCTTCGTTTGTCATTCTTTGTAGAGGTTTAGCTCTTCTTGACGTGAAGTCAACTTAGTTAACCTTTCCTTCTTGGTACACAACCTCATATCTTATGTCTTGACGTCTGAGCTTGATACGATCACCGCGGATAGAACCTCTTTGGTTCTTATTGAAGATAGAGCGAAGCGGTTTGGGATCCGTTACCACGTAGATGGTCTGAGGTGCTCCTACCAGATAGTTGCGGAACCTTTTTAGCACAAAATCTAGAGTCGTAGCCTCCAAATCGAGTTGAGGATATTTTGCTTCTGGTTGGCTGGTCGTCCTGGAAGCAAGTGCGACTGGTTTTGCCTTTCTTATGCTGTTTCCTTGAGCCAGCATCGCTCCCAGTACCGTTAGATGAGCGTCTACAAATACATACGTGGGTTTACTCAATCGAAGTATCTAAGAAGTACATCTTTCTGGAATGCATCAATCAATCCTTGGAAGCATATCTGATGTTCTTTTTCCCAGACAAATCTTGCTTTCCCTTTTGTCAACTCTCGAAGTTTTGCCGACCTCTGGGCAAAATTGGGAATAAAATCCGATTCTTCCTTACTAGACGGAGCAGTAAGATATGCAAGTGCTTCCACCTTCGATGGATCCGGTCCGACCCCATGTTCTTCGTAGATCATCCCCCAAAACAAAATTTCATTCTTTCCAAACTGACACTTTTTTGCATTTAGTGTCAGGCCTGCATCAGAAATGGCCTGCATGCATAGTTCATCGGACCGGTCATGATCTTCGTCCGTCATGGCAGCTACAATGAGGTCATCATGTATTAAATGCACATAAGGGATATGTGAAAATATTGGAAGAAGTGCAGCATTTAATTCTCCTTAAGATGTCTTGAGACCCACCGTTAAACGCTTATACAACTTATCATTGGCGTGAAATACCGTCAAGTACCTTGATTCAGGCTCTAATTCAATCTGTCAGAAAGCTGGTTGAAATCCATCTTAGAAAAGACTCGACATCGAGATAACTTTGCTTTAATATCTTCATGTCGTGGGATTGGGTGGTCTATTGGGTGTAACGCCTTGTATTTACGTTGCGGGCATCCATTGTAACCCGAAGACTACCATCGTCCTTTGGTGCCAAAACCGCATTTGCAACCCAGGGCGCAGGTTCATCTCTGGGGTGTTCCTCAATTATATCTTGATGGATCATATCTTCAATTGCCTTCTGGGCTCTGTCTTTCAGGTGATATGGAAATGATCTTGGAGGTACGTGGACTGGTTTAACTTCCTTGTTTACATGTAATTTAACCTGGAGGTTATGAAGCTTGCCAATGCCCTTAAAGTTTTGTGGATACTTGATAAATATTTCTTGGAGATTCCCTTTATTTCCAGCCCCTATCATAAGGATAGGTTGAAACGGATCTGGGTTGGCATTGAAATCGATGATACCAAGCTGCAATGCCATCTTCCCTGCCAATATTGGCTCACAACACCCTGAGATGATGTGCCAAACGACTGGAACAGATGTTTGTCCAAATGTAACTGAACATCGAGCTTGACCATGTACCGGTATAGGGGTGGTCTTACATGGTTTTATCCTTACTTTTATGGGGGTAATTTTTTCCAACATTCCACCTTTTGGCTTGAACAGTTCCACAGACACTAACTTGTGCACCTGTGTCGATTATCACTGTATCAAGGAAATTATTCGCCATCAATTGTGTTTTCTTCCCTGTTCTTTGCGCTATGTTCCTTTTCTTCATACGTGAATACGAGAATTTACCTAATTTATTGATGGATTCCCCTGTTACCTCAGCTCCACCTCTCAATGCACTTTCTATTTTCATGCCTTCACGCCTTAAGTTGGTAAGATCCCAAGACTGTTTTAGTGCTTCTTCTCGTATCTTGTTATGCGTACCAATTACTATTTTATCTCCAACTGCTATCATTTCTGCTGAACAATTGTCATGGTTACATTGAAACTGGCAGTGCTTAGCCTCCTTTTCAACCTGGTTACAGAAGGCCGGGAAGGATTCTTGATCTTGTTGTGCCAATGCTCGAAAATGGAAGTTCTTGAGTATAGAATTATCTGTTGATTTATAGAATTCTTGCATTTTCCTCACAACTTCTGACCATTTTGCATTATTTCCAATTGGTTCATCAGGCTCTGTCACTTGCCAATGGGAATATAATCGCTTTGAGGCATACATTCCCAAGAATCTCGCTACTTCGTCTTTAGCTCGCCATTCATCCCGAATTTTATCATATTGTAGCCAATGTTGGTTTGGGCTGAGTGCTATCTCGAGTTGTGTTCTCAACTTTCTATCTCTCCACGGATGCATCTATTGATACTTTTCGAGGGTCTGGATATTGAGCATTATATCTTAACTCAAATGTTTGTATAAATTCGAGGAACGCCTTTAACGTATCTTCTGGGTGTGTATCTGGGTCAAAGAACAGTTGTTGACTTATTTCGTTGAAATACATATTTTCTGACGTTGGTAGTTCAACCAGACCTGTTATTTTTGTGTTTTAAATAGTGAACGTAGTCAATACGATGTTCACTTGTTGCATGAGTTCGATTTTTCCACTCGTCGCCTTACTATAAAACCTAATATTCTTTATTTTATTTTCTGCCCCTACACATTTACTCCTTCCACGCGTCCATACTTGAATCCCCCTCTTTCAGTCCAGCGGTCTCTTACATATGTGTTCTCCTTAAATACTCGGTACAATACGAACATAAAGTACCACAGATTGGTTGCGTTAACAAAATTACTAACGTCACATTCAAAATGAGAATTAACGAAAACTTCACAAATACTGTAAGATTGTGATGGTGTTGTGTCTGCAGTGGTGTGCAGGGGCGGATCCAGACTAGCTGAACTAGATGGCCGCTGTTAACATTGCTCCTGATGTTGAAGAGAACTTGATTGAAAATCTAGACGCAAGTAGCTGCCAAAAGTAAGCGAATTACCAAGACAATGCTAGTAAACATCTTACTCTAAATGAAAAGGGTAAATTTAAATGGTCAGGCAGATTTGAAAGTCTACAAAATTTGATTTATCGCTTCCCTATACTTAAATTAATGCCGCCAATTGTTTGTCAAGTTGAGCTCTGTTTTCTGTGTTTAAATAAT
>JBAHVQ010225862.1:0-10682 GCA_036872915.1 Nanipora kamurai
CTATCTATCTATCTATCTATCTATCTATCTATCTATCTATCTATCTATCTATCTATCTATCTATCTATCGATCTGTCTATGTGTATGTACATACATACGCTAAATGTATGACGACATACTGGACTCCGGCGCAGAGTAACAGCTACCCTTGCTCTTATCGTTAAGAAAGCGGTTTTGCGCCAAATTGAGAAATATTACTCCTAACATTTGCTGGGATTTTAAGGAATGAGCAGGCGTGTTCCTTCTCGAACAAGAGGCCATTTTGATTGATAGGAAAAATAAATTTTACCCTAACTTCGGCTGCAGATAACCAATGACGATGCGCGAAAGTTTTAGCCAATGAAAGAGCAGAAGACTTCTATGGTTAAATGGTCCTTATTCATTGGAATTAGGAAAGTCAACCTGGCTATTTCCGAAATTGAACCATTTGAAAATTACACATGGCAAAAGAAGTATTCCACTCAGACAATATTATAGATAAATACACAAATGAAAGAAGTGGGTTCGTATTTTTTATATGTAATTTAGCATTGTAGATTTTTTTAATACTCTATATACTGCTCATCCTGTTAATACCAGTTTTTATAGCTGAAAAGATTTAACAGTTTAAATAAAGATTATTATTATTATTATTATTAAAGAAAGAAAGAAAGAAAAATGAAAGAAAGAAAAAATAAAAGAAAGAAAGAAAATAAAACAAAGGAAAAAATATAATTAAAATAAATAAATAAGAAAGAAGAAAAAAGGTAACGTTTTGGGTGGTCTATTCTGTGTTAGTTACGTGAGAACACAGATATCCAATCGAATATAATAATCAAAATACTGACAGTGATGTAAATGATGGCAGCGCATATACCTTTTCATTATGCTGTTTAAACTCACCGGTTTGCCATTTCTACCATCATCTCCCACGTCTCCACTGTCACCCTAAAATAATTGGTTTGTGTAAAATATACATCGAATGGTTAGCAGGGACAAATATTCGTGGTGCCATTAATCTGAGTATCCACCAGGGTCTACTATAGAATTGTAAAATTCTTGTCATTTTGAAATGTATATTTCAGAAAGTTTATACTAGACCTACGGAATACGTTGTAGAGGTAATTTTCAATCTCAAAGTTGCAACTATTTAGTACACTTGGAGTAAACCTTTGAACTTTCATACAACTGGAATGCGAAAGAAAAGTGAAAAACCGTACTTTCCAAACATATTTTAATGGATTATTCTGGAAGTTGTCATCATTAAAAGTAATTAAAATTTTGATTACTCCAGTATTTAAAAACCTGTTTCTCCAGTCGAACCTTTCCTTCAACTGTATAAAAATTCTATGTGTTTGGTCTAAGGAAAACAAAGTCTACTTGTAAAAAATTTAATCAGCAATCTAAGAGCTTTAAAATATCATCCAACAACAATCATCAAAAATACAAAGTTAAAAAGAGTATGTGCTAAGGCAGCGCCACTACTACAATAGTTCACAATTTAAAATTAAAACTAAAACATAGCACAACATAGCATAGCACATTTTACTTACAATGTCACCAGCCGCTCCCTTTTCTCCCACGGGTCCTTGCTGTCCAGTTTGTCCCTATTTTTAAATGAGAAAATAAAGGTTAGCATACACAGCAGAGGTAATATTCAAAGTGACAGAAATTATATTTTACACCTATTTTGGATAACATGATAAAATACCACTCCTGAGCCATTCGGCTATAACTCTGTTCACCTTTCCAGAAACTCTGGTAAGACTAGGTTCTGAGTAACCTACCCCCTTGTGATTGGGCGAAAGTTTACAAATGTAACCATCGGTCAATCACAGCTCGCATTTGGTATCCAAAACTCAGTCTTTCTGTGGTTTCTGGAGTAGTAAACTGCAGTGTAAACTCTGTAGTGCTCTGTTCAACTGAGTTACGAGTGGACACTACTTCTCTACAAATATGGTTGGTAAAGCCATTAAGGTGTAGAGTATGTTGCAATGAATTTTTGACAATTACATTTGACTAATTTAATGTAGGTTAAATGTTTATGTAAAGGTAAATTTACGAGGGTCAGAAATTTTAACTCTCGAAAATTTACCCTCACCTAAACATTTAGTCTGTGTTAGATCGATTGAATGTAAAAAACAAATATTATTCAAAAATTTTAAAGCCTAATGTTGCTCAAGAAAATAGTTACTTACTCGTTCTCCCTTAGATCCTTGAGCTCCTTGGCGACCTCTTACTCCTGGAGGTCCCTAGTATAATAAAAACCATTACAAGTTAGTATTGTTCTAACCAGCATTTAAATTGTCACAAAAAGAAACACGACACTCGCCATTTTCATCTTACAGAAACACAAAGAAAATTGAGAAAACACTTAGAATGGTTTGTAAAACATGATGCAATAGCCGACAATTTTGCAAGTGAATGAGTTAAATTTGCTATTTGTTTCATTTAGGTCAGTAATCAAGTTTTTGTTTCATCAAATTAAAAAAAAAAAGCAATATTCACGGGACCAAATAGTTGCTGTGAAAAACATACTTTAAAATAACTGTGACATATGATATGGATATCGTAGGCAAATGTTAGCACAAGTCTTACCCTTGAAGTTTTTTTAACTCTCATTACCTGCGACAAAATGTTTATTACAGGCTTCCAGCATAAAATAGGTTTTAAATATAACAAGTAACGTTTTATAATTTAACCTTGTAAGCTATCAGAGCTTCTAACACAGAGGAATATGTAAATTACGCTGTACGTGAAGGGTCAACAAAATCGGACGAAAGTTTCATTTAGTCCTAAATGTGACCCAGACCTCCAAAGAAAAAATTCATCACCCCGAGCTTTACCCGTACCGAGAATGGGCGTTTTTTTTTAGATCTTTCAGGTTCAGGTTTGACAGAACGGAGTGGACGTCTTTCAAAAGCTTCCGGAATGAAATTCAACACAACACATCGTTACCATTAGAACTTTCAGACAAAAATGCACGTCAATTTTAAAATTTTATGACGTCAAATACCAAATATGATCAAAATTTGAATTCCCCCACTCTTAGCTCTGGAACTTCTTTGTACAATTACTCAGGTGTCTGATGATTTTAAATATAGATTTTAATCAAATTGAAACGTCATTACGACGTCATACTGTATGTATCTCGTTTTTCCTCATTTTTTGTATTGCATAACTAAAACGCTGGGGACACAACCAAAACCTGAATGTTGAAAATCTAGTTTTAAGTACTTCACTAAATTGTACATGAAGTTCACCAAATTTTAAAGTCCATATCACATGTTTATGGTCATGACAAACGTTTATGGCGTACGGTCAAGGTATATGTTTAGTGCGTAAAGTTACGCATCTAGTACTAACCGATTTTTATCATAGGAACAAGATACTGTGTAAAACAGGGAAGAAAGTTAGAAGGTTGTTAGACTGCCGAATTATTGTTGAAAAATTTAACAGTAATTCAACTATCTACGATTTTTATTGACCGAATACACTAAACTGACCTAAATGTCCGATAAAATTTGCTCACCACATGACTATAGTCAAGGGCATATTCAGGTGCACAGCAGGTATAAAAAGAACGACGCAAGCTTTAATGATAGTGGACAAATCAAGGGACATGTATAAATTTACAGCAGTATAATGTAGCGCATACAAACATAAGGTTTGAATTGAAAATTGAACAATTTTCCCCTCTTGTTAACCTCTTAGATGGAATTTTCAATAATGCGTAATGTTAATCAAAGC
The DNA here is from genome assembly GCA_036872915.1 of Nanipora kamurai. NCBI lineage: Eukaryota > Metazoa > Cnidaria > Anthozoa > Scleralcyonacea > Helioporidae > Nanipora > Nanipora kamurai. Next base: position 3,730 of record JBAHVQ010225862.1, read on the forward strand.
TGCTCTCGTTAACCTCGGTTAATTTTTCCGATCTCTCGAAGACAACCCTCAGGCGACTGAGCCAGCAGCTTGAGGATACCTTCTAACCCAGACCAAACTATGAGTACCATAAATCTACCAAACTAAAACCTAGATTTGGGTCACATTGAACTAAAGGTTCCACACCTCGATTCCACTCCTTGTATTTTGGTAACAATGCTAGATTGCAAATCCTTCACATTACAAAATTCCAAGTAATAGTTACAAGCATACAATCTACATTTTAAAATACAATGCTTTTTTCCAATACCTGTGGACCTGGACGGCCAGTTTCACCAGCTGATCCATCAGGTCCAGGCGCCCCCTAGAGAAAATTTAGAGCATTACCGGTTGGTATAAATCATAACATATGTGCACCATTCTCAACTACTTCAGATAAAAACCGTAGTGCAATACGTAGTGCAGCACGTATTGGGTAGGGATCCAGCATTGATAGGCAAAGACCGAAGCTAAACATTTCTACGTGATTCAATCGCTGCCATACACAAAGAAAAACCAAATGGAGCATAGCTTCGAAAAGTTTAAGGTGGTGGAGATTCATGATCAACTATCTATCTGTATATCCATATATCTGTATATTGTATACCCGTATTTCTTTATATCTATATCTGTCTATATCTATTGAACAAATAGATTTCATTTTTCCGTTATCTTATCAGTTATAGCAACGTGGTAAGAACAAAAAAGTGGCCCAAGAGGCTCAGAGGCGCCTTTATACATATACATATCACACCAAATTCTAACTTTCCAAGTAAAACTACACTGTAGCGATAAAGACATGACATATACCTGTAACAGCCATAAAAATTAAATGTTGACATTTTTTTCATTTTCGAAAACAATTCCCACGATAAAAGTAGAAAACCATGCAGAAATACTGATTGCTTAAATGTGGAATCTTCTGGAAAACCCACTAATCCCTGCTTCTAGTTGATATATACGTATATACCTAGTTGGCAACTGTTGCCTGAAGATCGTAAACAACGTGAAACTCAGAGTAGTGAAGACTCCACTGGTTTTCGCAAGCACTGCTTTAGCTCTATATGTCCAGTTATATATGTATATATTTGAGCATTCACAAATAGATATGAGAAATTTTCCCATTCTTGTTATTTAGATATTATCACATACCGGTTCTCCTTGACTTCCAACACGACCTTTGACACCATCTGGTCCTAATGGTCCCTGGAGTATTGAAAGAAGTAAATGAGCCAAAACTAAAATTATGCTTACAGTTTGCTTAACAGTTATCACACATAATAACAACTGTAATGGCAACAAATTAGCTGAATTGCAGTTTTCATAACAAGTTAACTGTGCACAAATCATTAAAATCCTGGTTGTTAAAAGTCACATTCAACTCTCAAATGATTTATACTGGGATGCATTCAGCGCAGTTTATATTAACGACAACCAATTTACTCTCACATAAATGATGTCATTATCGCAACTGTGGGTTTAAGAATTCGTGACCGTCGTACAAGTGTAAATAGTTGATACATACCGTAGCTCCAGGTGGTCCAACTGCTCCAGGTGAACCAGGATCACCACGATCACCCTATCACACAAATGAAAGATTGACATCAATTACACAACGGTACTTCAATGTAACTAACAAGAAAGTGATTCTCAAACTCTGAAGTGAAGTTGGTCTTGTCTGGCACAGCAGACCAACTTCACTTCCGTAACCATTGAAGTGAGTGAGGAGTTTCTGCTTGTAATTTATAGTTTCTCCATCTTCTGAAGTCAACCCTTGGCAAGTTTAATGACGTGTGTATACTTCAGTATTGTAATGTAGGTTAATCTGTCTCACAGACCCATGATCAAATTTCCAGGTCCCTTAATGGTTCCCAGGTGTCTTGTAGCAGTTACGTTTGTAACATTTATTTTACTGTGATTGCTAGCAAGAACACTTTGAAATAAGTACGAGTCAACTGATAAGACGATGTTACAGAGTGATTTTTAATCACGATTAATAATGCAAATTATGTAGTACAATAGATGACACTTGTTAATCTATTGTATAAACATAATTTGAATTACTAATTTCTAATTACTAATTGCCGTTAATCTAACACTTTTAGCAAAGCAACTTCTGGCTTTCACCAGTACAAATTTGCGTCAAACTTATTTGATAGGACACATGTCCTGGGATTGTTTCATGACTTGTGTCAACTGAAACAAACCAAAAGACAAAGCAACAGCACGGGTACAGAATCTACGTGCAGTACCAAGTTAACAATGACATAGTCTTGAAATTTGAAAAGATCCCTACAGAACAAAAAATGTTCAATATTTTTTTAACAAAAAGTTTTTGCTTACACAAATTAAGACCACTGTCCACGACTTATCTACATGTACAAGAACTAAAATTCAGAAACATTACCACGAAACATTAACAGTACCTCTCGTCCAGGAGGTCCTTTTTCTCCAGCTGGGCCAGGTGGACCCTTTAAAAATGTTAAAATTTTGAAGTCAGTAGGTTGAAAAGTTGAAAACACTCACCTTCATTAATTTCGGGTGTTGGCCCAGGAAGCTTTTGAGAGACTTGGCCTCCCAGGTCAACTGACCAGTTACGCCAATGGTCGACGTATCAGTCCTATCAACGATGCTAATTTATTCAGTGTGAATTTTTCCAAGATCCAAAAGTCCACGCATAACTGTGACCCTTTCCATGACAAATAGCTGGACGCTACGGAGGAGGCTTGACATTTCCTAAGGGGGTCAGCAATCTGTTTGTGGGTATGCAAATAGGCTACACTTTTGGGATTGAGAAACAAGAACAAATTTTAACGTACGATTTCTTATGTTATATGAGTGTTCTATAGTAGATTTGTCCTGTCACAAGCTTTTAAGATAACTTTCAAACAACTGAGATTGTTCAATGGTTTTCAAAAATAAATTACATTTCAATTAACCTCTATGTTGAAGTATCCATCCCAATTTCAAGCACCTAGCGACAGGACTATGGCCCCTCCCCCTTAAGTTTATGGCCAACTGATCACTCCAGTTACCATGGAAGGACTGGGTTCTAGATAACAAGCCCGAGCTATGATTGGTTAATGGTTGTAGGTGATGGCTCTTGTAAACTTTCATCCAATGACAGTTTAGGTAGATAATGTAGAACCCAGGGTTTCTGGAGTGTTTCATTGCAAGATTCCTGCTTCCTATTTACCATACAGCTGGGCCTTGCTACTAAGTGGGTCTGGATTTGCCCCTGACTTTAATACTGCAATTTAGTGACAACTATACAAGAATACGGAATCAAAATCTACAACAATTTTTTCCAAACTTACCGGTGGTCCAGGAGGGCCTATTACATAATTTACTACATTAGGACCAGGACCTTTACTTCCAGGCCGGTTTGGCTAAATAATGACATCAAGTAAAAAAACAAATAATTATATGTTATCTTGCAGAGTAGAAATAGCTGATCTATTTTATTAGAATTATTAGGCTATCTGACTCTAATTAGCATAGCCAAATTCACAAGGATTGACCAGTCAGGTCTTCTCATCAGAGACCTAGTAAGTTCACCATGTGTATCTTGGTAGCTCACTCCTTCATGGCTGCATGGTTCGTACTTTAGTATTTTACTCTGGCTAACGCCAGACAATTTTACTCATCAAGAAGAGATTCCTCAGTCGCAAACGAGTTAAAGCGTCTCATCGCCCATCAGAAAGTTGGTAGAAAGTCGAAAGAAACTTTGCATGTGTTAACACTGTTCATTTCCTAGTGTTGTACAACAATTTTCGAACGTTTAGCCTTGGTTTAAGACAATATCAATTTGGCAATTGCTGCCTGCATGGTAAGTCGTCCCACTTATAGTGTAAAATTGGTTTGGCCTGGTCTTGTTGGTTAAAAATGTTCACTTGATAATATATTAGTGGTGAGGAAAATTCTTAGACCTGAGGATGAATAGACCCAATCATCAAATCACAATATCCATGAATAAGTTTCAAAGCTAATCACACCCACATTACTCATTCTTCAGTTGGGATCTCGGATCTTATTTTGACAACTTTCTAAACTTTTTAACTTTTCAACATTTTACTGACAAAAAGATGTCAATAAAAATCTTTTTTTTTTCCCCATGATAAAATATTTTTACCTATTACTGCTATAAGAGATATAACACGGGAGAAATTCTACTAGGGTAAAAAATACAACCCAAAAGAAACAGCAAATTGCAATTTTTCTTGCTTGCCAGGATTCATGCTAAATCAATTCCTATCTGAACAAAATGGAAAACATTTAAAACAACAACAGTATGATTTGGAATTGTTTGCTTATACAAAAACCCTTAGCCAATTATTTTTTTAACAATCTTTCTTACAGATTCTGGGTCTCCAAAATGTTTTTGCCATGAATTTATTAAGATTGAAGCTATGCAACTGAAAAGAATTCATAGGTATTATTAAGAATTAAATTTACAACAGTCCTACATAAAATGTAATAACTTACATCAGTTGTTACTGGAGCAGGTCCACCACCACCAGCTGGTCCTGGACGACCCTGGTCACCAGGATCCCCAGCATCTCCTGGTGGACCACGTCCTCCCTATAAAAATACGAAACAAAGGGAACATGATGCAATTTTTGCTTGTTACAACTTTTGATTACACTAGAAAATTTTTAATTGAATGTCTTCATTCCAGAGATAGCAGAATTATATTCAGAGCTACACCAAATGATTCAGCTGAGGGCTTTTTGTTGAAAAATATCAAATTGAACATTATACACATGAACTAATATGTACTCAAGATTCACATTTTTAGGAGATCCCTCTGGTGCTTGTGCAATTGCCTTAAGGCAAAGTGCCTTTCTAGTCCCTTCTCTGGGTAAAGAAATAAAATATCAGTTAAGTAAAAATTTCATCAGCTTAAAAATCTATAACTGCCTGACTACATAAATCATTTTAATCTGGTTTCCCTGCTGAAGATAGTATCACATGTGAGCGCTATACTGTTCGGTTCTTTGGGGTTTTTTTGTGAGTTCAGTGCTCCTCTGTAGGATCAAGTGCAAAGAAATTAACGTGATCTCTACTTGACTGAGCTCAATTATGAATGAGAAATTCCTTTCTCATTACCTTTACCATTATCCTTACAAACCCATGCATTTATGTCTACAGTGAAAAATAGGTCCGCGATGTGTACATGTGTCCAGAATGCGGAGGCGCAATTGAACAGGATTCGTGGGTTCCACCAGTAATAAAGGATTCTTAGATAAACAAAATTTTTTTGGACTCTTGTCAGTATAGTTAATGACAATGGAGCTATAACTGACACAAGCAGTTTCTTTTTTACCCTTTTCTAGTAAGATAAAAAGTTACATGAAAACCCTAGCAACTGGAAAGCATGGAGGCCCTTCGACAACTTACTCTTGGTAGGAACACAGACTTTAAAGTAAGTACAAAAGATTTTAAAATTTAAAAAAGGAAGTAAAATGTTAACACGTTGTTGTGATGTACGGCAAATCTGCACTGGATCCCGGTCCCATAGGATCACTCATGTACATCTTGGTGATTAAGTTCGAGGTTTGCATAGAAAGATATTTGCCATGTCTTTTTTTTTGCCGAAGGCTCGGTCCTTACAAGCAAAAGCAAAAGAATGAGACCGATATTTTTCGATTAAGACCGAGCAACTTCAGCTAATAATTTATTTATGTTCAGCCTTAAGTACAGCCAATGATTGAATTCATACTTGGGACGGATAAAAGCAATTTATAGTTTGACTTTGAGTGATAATTCGTCGTTGTGTAAATACAATACGGTCATTGACGGACAATGCGAATGTGGCCGTATTAAAGGGTAGGGTCACATTTAATGGCTGGTCTCTTTCAAGTGAATTCATGTCAGTCATATGACAACTGAACTTCTTAAAAAAATTTTATTAATAATCTGAAGTGCGAATATAACTGTAACTCAATTGAAATGAATCTGCATTACTACAAGTAAGGTGAACATCAAACACACAACTGAATTTTACGAACAGGAGCAAAATTAAACCGCTTAACAGTAACATAACCTTTTACTTGTTACATGTACGTGAGAAATACTCGGTGACTCCCGATTGACTAGTCTTGCGTTGTAGCCAATCTCTTTGTATCTGTCAAATCACTTTTGAAAGTTCGTTTGCTGTCTTAGAGTTATCCTTAGAAACTAGAAAATGCAAAACGTCCTAAATACAGGGCTGTAAGTTCCCAGTGTTGATAAATTTGAGGGAGAGTAAAGGTACATAAAACTGCCTAGAGACCTTCTGGATGTTGAAAATAATCTTTCTGTTAGAGAAGAAAAAGAAAACTTAAAGAAAAGCGCAACGCAAGAAGGAACCAGTGGAAGAAAACAAAATCATGTTGAAAATTGTGGTGCTTATCTGCTTTGTGCAACAACAATAGCTCAATCGTTTTTCCCTCTCGCAGTTAATTAGTTCTTGTGTTACAATCCCGGATTTGCACTGGAAATGATGTTTAAATTAATTGTCAAGGACTAGACATACCACAAACAGTTTCATGAAGACATCGTTGTTCTTTCTCAGGGTTTATTTTTTGTCGCTTGTCTGACATGTGCTTCAGATTTAAATTTGTAATGGCCCTACCAACGGCGTGAATTCATAGGGAAAACACACGTTGCAATTTCACATTGTGGCCGTTGGCCGTATTAACGGGTTGGCCACATTAAGCAGGTTTCTTGTAATGCAAAGTACGGGCATCTTGCCGAGACAAAAAAACTTGCCGTAACAATGAGGTAGCCGTATAAACGAGGTGACCGTAAGACAGGGTTCCACTGTATGTGGACGGTCCGGGCAGGTTATGCAAATTAGCAACAACAGCTCTTACAATTTAGGTATATTTTGAACTCGGGTGAAATTGAAAAGTTGGAAGTTAATGCTACTCCGAGTTTTGTAAACCCAAATG
>JBAHVQ010225873.1:0-10682 GCA_036872915.1 Nanipora kamurai
CGTCGGAACTTTAATATTCTCCTCCAACATGGTTGCTGTGACGTATAAAACGTTAGGAACGTTTGTTCCGGTATTCTACATTTGGCTATTTTTACGTTATTTGTTTAATCGGTTCAGCCAACAAGTAATCAATCTCTTTAATTTACTTCTTCGGATCTTTTTTCAAGGTTTTATGTATATGATAAGGGATGTTTTTTTGGCTTGGTCCTGTATAATTATAAACGGGAACTTATAAACGTATCGTTTGAGTGCATTTTTTCTATCACAAAAGTTCCTAAAGGTAATTGCACAGATAATTGCTTGAAAATCTTTCATAACAATGTTGCTTGATGTTAACTGTTTTATGATTTGAGTAGTATTGTCATACAGTTAATGGAATTTTCGTTATAAAATCGAGATAAACGTATACCCGAATAAGGTGGGCATAATGATCAAAATTCAATTCTAAACACAAGTAGAATGTTAATAGAATGTACAAGACACTATCCATCACAGAACAGTTGACTTAGAGCGACCAGTGAAATTCAACTATTTGGCTTATTAACACAACTAGCTATGTAACGCTGACAAACTCAATCAGTTTTCCCAGCCAATAACTTCTCATTATTTGTATGTGTCATTTAACTTGTAGGTTATCAGTTAGTGTGAAAATGATTGAGTTGAAATCGAAAATTTACTATTAAAATTTGTGTTTTATTGACCGAATTTTGATTATAATGCACACATTGTTTGGGGTTACATTTTTCTTGATCTTATTGAAGGAATCACCTGCGAAAGGATTTTGAAAGTTCGGTTATCCATTTAATTTTCGTAGTTTTTTAATCCGCAATCAAACGAGAACGCAAGTCACACCAAGTTTTAGTTTGTGTTCCGTTTGACCGCTAACTTGTGTTGGCTTACGACTAATTTGAGCTTCTTGAAATTTCACAACGAATTGGACGTGTTTAAGAGGCATTCTGAAATAGACTATGAAGAGTGAAAACCTCAAAGAAAATCAAGGGCAAGGTACTGATGACCTTTTTACACGCAAAACCGTGCCGTAATAACTAGGGAACTAGCAGAAGTGCTGAACTTGCGGCGACTTGTGCCAACCGTTTTGCTGGTATCATCTCACATGTTGTCACAAGTTAACTTGCGTTTTCGTTTGGTAAAGAGCTTAACACATGAGCTCCCAATGAAGTTATTTTAATGGAGCGTAAAGCTTTAAAATGTATATCACTCAAAAAAAATTTTGACTCCAAAAAGTTCGTACATTTCCCAGAGAAACATTTTCTTCATTCTCTTCTGTTTTTACCAAACTCCTGCATTTTGTAGCCCGTCGAAGTCATGAAAAAACACCGCCATGTTGGTACGGAACAGTCCTTGCGAGGAGAATGGATCTGACCATAGAGATCATGTATAAACTAGAGTGGGCTTGAGGACCGAAAATTGGTAACAAATTGAACGTCCGCCATTTTGAGTAAAGTGGGGACCAGTCTATTGTCTCCAGGTCCTTTAACGTCTGTTCGAGAATTCGCGTTCCTGAGTTTATCCATAATTCTCGTTCACAAATTTACTCAAAAATATCATTTAATTTGTAAAAATCGTCAATTCACCGTAATTAAGAAAGGTTCATATGTTGAAAAGAAAATCCCACTTATTTCCTTACTTGTTTTCTATAATATAGAAAAAAAACAACGGAGAAAAGTGAAGTGGTTTGGCCCCCAATTTATCCAAGATGGCGGCCTTTCAATTTGTTGCCTGTAGTTGTGATACATTTGGGTACAATGGCTCCTCTAGTCAATATATCATCTCTATGTCTATGACCAGTTAGACGTCTCAAACTAATTTACATGACTATTTTCAAGGAACGACTGCCATGTAAATTAGTTGGTGACGTCTAAGTAGGCATAGACCCATTCTCCATACAAGCCGGGTTGTGTACCAAAATGGCTGTGTTTTTTCACGACTTTAACGAGTTGTGAAATGTCGCGGTTTTGCAGAAAAAAGAACAAAATGGACAAATTATGTCTTTGGGAAATGTGTGAACTTTTGGAGTAAAAAGAAATTTTGGGGATATCTTCAAATACAGACGATCATATGTTATTTCAAAAGTTCTTTGAGATAAGACAAGCATAATTTTCTTTTCCTGTGGACACTTTAACGTTTGTGAAACCCTACGCAAATTAATTTAATCCGCTAAAAATATTCGCAATAACCTGTCCTATCGAATTTCTGTCTACCCTGTGGGTAGTTGCCAATTATTAAGGTGTGGAATAGGCAGCATCGAGATCAATCACTGTATTTTTATCAAATATTATCTAGTTTACGAGCACCCATGGCTGTGCGAACATTTTGTCAAGATCCATGATTTCATTGAAACATCCTTCTATTCCAATATTTTATCCACACTACGCTAATTGACGTCAACACTGTCAGTCCAGAAGACTACTTTGGATTGCAGTTGCGACTAAGCCGTCATTTTATCAGTTTAGTTCTTATGCCATTTGTCTGTTCCAGAAACTAGTAAATGCAGTGGCGTGTCATGCTCACAATTATGCCTGCCTAAACCACACGGCCACAATTGCACCTGTGGAGATGACATGGAAGTCGTACCTGGTTCTACCAATGGACGGTGTAGATGCGTAGGTGGTCTTAAAATGTTGCCGAATGGTACCTGCGTAAGAGAAGGTAAGATATATTCCTTGGGCTTTCTGTTTTTTATTTTGCCTATAACCATTCTTGTGGGTCATCTCCTTTTTGGTCTTCTGAACGTTACCTCATGTCAAGCACTATATTCTGACATGTAGTACCTAACATGAAGCATACCTGTCCAAACTTTTCACGTTTAAATTTCCAATATGGCGTCGTAAAAGAGTGGGAATTGCTGTGAGAAGAAAATTGTAACAGGAAATGTTCAAAGGATAAATACCAATGTGCTAAGATATGATGTAAATCTCTTGAAGTAGTCTATGTGACAAAAATATTTCATCTTGGTATTTAGCTGGAAACTAAATGACAGAGAGTTAGATACAAATGAAAGGCAGAAAATAGGTTAGCATTCAATTTGCCGTACTTTAACAGAAACTTATGTATGTTTGGCGAATGTGATGCTACCCTACGGCAGTTGCTGTGTCGATAAGCGAGCCAGTTCTTCGTGGAAGGTTGCATCTAACCGTTGTAACAGTCATGAATCAAGGATGAAGTATTCTGACATACAGATTCTTTTTTATGTCGCATACTATTAGCAGGTTACTTTTAACCACACATATTACCCAAGAGTTTTTCTTCAAAGGCATCTTTCTCCTATATGAGTTCATGTTGGAAATTCAGACTTAAAAAGTTCAGTCCAAATTTTTCAGGATTCTCAGATGTATACATACTGTGACTTTGCCTCTTTAACTCGAATAATTTTTACAATAGTTCATTACCAGCAGCCGAAGGGTTGGTATACAAATAGACAAGATTTTGCCAATTTATATTTTCCGGAGCACTTCCGATTCGCGAACGATACTTGTCACTTCACTGTTAGACAAAGGTACCTGGTCAAACCATGACCAACCGACAATATAAAATATAAAAGAACGCAAATTCCGAAAGACAAGGTCATCTTCCGATTTAAGGTTTAAGTTAAGAAAAGATAAAAAAGTGAATTGGTGATATTTCGATTTTATTACAAAATCATCTTCAAACCAAGTGAATTTACATAAGGGAAACTAAGATTTATATATTCATGGAAATAATAAATTCACTTGGTCTCAAGATGATTATGTAATAAAATCGAAATATCACCAAATCACTGTCTTCATTTTCAGAAGCAGAAATATGTACACGTCTCGCGGACCACCATTTGTTATGTTATATCATTTTACCCTTCACCCGGACTAAGTTTCTTCGCGGAAACCTCAGTTTTACTAGTCTCAAGAGGAAAGTCAGTTTTACTACCTTAAATTCTCGGCAGTTTCCCGACCCTTTTGGCTTCATACACCTGAGAAAGACAAGAAATTGTTTTCGTCCACTACCTTCTCTCTTCCATCATTTCCTTTGCCCTTCACTTCCCTACCCTCTCAATCGCGCTTGTTTGCTTCCCATTCCATCCCTTTCCTTCCCTTCCATTCCCCGTTTCCCTACCCTTCCTTTTCCTTCGCACTCCAAACTTTTTCGTCTTCCTTCCCTTGGCTTGCATTCCCTTATTTTCTCAAATGTTTTCCTTCCTTCCATCCCTCCTTACATTTTTCAACCCTTCTTGTTCCTTCCTGTTCATTCCCTTCCTATTTCATCCTTACCTTCCGTTTTTATTCCTTCCCCTTCTTAGTTTTCCTTCTCTTACCTTCTTTATTCTTTAGAACGTTGCAATTTTCTATTCCTACCATTTTATTTTCCAAATTTGTAATTTTTTCAAAACCTTCTTTGCTATCTGCCATACCAAAACCTTATCTTTGTTTTGAAACGTAGGTAGGGAAACGTGTTCCCCTATGGAGTTTGCATGTGATAATGGCCACTGTATCCTTAGCTGGTGGATATGCGATCATGATGATGACTGTGGTGATAAATCAGATGAAAAAAATTGCAGTAAGTCCCCTTTTTATGAGGTTGTCACGTTAGTAATATCAGGGAACTTAAGCAACGCCGTTTTCGGCGACGGCGACCGGATGTAACTTTTACATCCGGTTAACGTTGTTGGTTTTCGTAATCCGCCGTCGTGCTTTCGCGCCAACGTCAAAACAGAGGTTTTTGCCGTCGTCCCTAGAACGCGAGTAAAATGTTCGCCTTTTAGGGTCAAAAGTCCGTTACTTGATTAGTCTATAATCCATTGCCAGCCGACAATTTGAAAAAATATAAGACAAAACATAATCCAAAAATATACATCTTGTGAATAACTCAAGATATGAGCTTAAAAAGCAAGACACGAGTGTAGCGATCATATTTCGACTTTATATTACAAAGCCTTCGTCAGATCAAGTCAGTTGATCTGACGAAGGCTTTGTAATAAAGTCGAAATATTATCGCTACTCTCTTGTCTAGTTTTTTAAGCTCATATCTTGAATTATTCACAAGATGTTCATTTTCGGATTATGCTTTGAGTAGTCTATGTATCATGGGTGTACTGAAGAGTTCTTTTCTTGTTACTTCGCCAAAGAAGGAGTGGAATTGCTCGTTAAATTTGAAAAATGCTGTTTATTAAATGTTGGTTGTAAGCCTTATCGATCAACGACAATCATCACAAAGATAAATAAGGTTGGAGTAGGTCGTTTGTTTTCTCTTGTCGTTGGATAGTTTGTGTATTACTTAGTCCATTAAGAAGGCAATTCAAGTTCAAGTTATTACAAAATCCCAATTTTAAGTGGTATTGTTTTCAATTATTTGCTCCTCATAACGCAGCAGAAAAATTTTAAACTTCGAGGTAATAAGTCGTATGAATATTTGAGATAAAAGTGGGATACTGGGTAGGCAGTATAAAGCAACACGAAAAGTTAAAAGGTAGGCAGACTGCCGAATTTATGATAAAGGATTCTAACGTTTCGAATGTTAAAATTCTTTATCGTAAATTCGGCAGTCTACCGACCTTATAACTTTTTGTCAATATTTGAGATTCCAATTCGCAGAGAAATTGTTAGATAAACACAAAACAAGGAAAGGTCGTACTCTATTATGCATCGAAACTACCACACGGTCTAAATAGAAAAAAAAATCTTTTATTACGTCCATCACCGTTGCTTTTGGAGAGTTCACCTTGCTTAATTTTCATATTTTGAAGGGGAACAACGTCGTACTCTTTCCCAGCCTTCACTCGGTTATTTACGTTGCCATCGCCGCGAAAAACGCCGTTGCTTAAGTTTTCCATTTTCGTGACATCAGAGAAGAGAGTTGTTTCTGATTTCAGTTCACGCTGTCCAGGTTTCGCTACATACATGATATTTAATACCCGTCACAAGAGTTAGTTTCTCTCTCTTTTTACCAGAGTTGAAGTCTGATTTCCACTATTAGAATTTTCTGGGCGGATTGATTTTATTCTTTTTTCTCATTGGCTGTCGAGAACTTTTTGGTTCCCGAGGGCCAATAAAAATCAAGAAAAAGTCAATGAACGCGGAAAACTCTACTTAGGTGAGATCAGGCTTTAATAGTGGCATTGTACGTGATCTGTATGATCGTTGCAAATAAAACACGAACTTGGCACTGAAAAACAATGTGTTTATCGTCAAAAACACTAATGTGGTTAACCCTACTTAATAAGTTTAGGTCGCTGAACCTCATCCCAGGGCATTTTTCTTTCACCGCTGAAGGTCGAGTAAATTGGTCACCTGAAGCTCAGAATATATGGATTTTATAAAATGATAATTTATATAGTCTTATTTGCTTTCTCTTAGCTTTTTTTGTCGACTTGAATAATTAAGAGATACTAAACGCTCAACAACCTTGCTCGTGTAAAACCTCTTCGTCATAAAAGCTCCGCAATTCACCACACATCTGTAATTATCGCTAACAGACATAAACAAGTTTCACAAGTTGTTCTTGGCTTAAACGTAAGCCACAAAAGGTCTTAATACCCAGATTTTGATGAATAAATGACACAAGGGGATTAATTAATTTGTTTGAAAGGGAGCTAGTCAGATTATATAATATATTTGGAGAAGCCTAGGACAGATTTGCCGGCCTCCCAGCGTGAAAGCAAATGCCCTGAGAAAAAGGTTGTAAGAGCGTTGTATGTCATTACCACAAGTATTTTTCAAGAAACTATCCTAGATTACGAAAAACATTCCATATTTGGGTAAACTTGTTGCCAGTCCATATCATCTAGTTGTACGTGAGTGACGAAGTGTTTAGCGTATCCATAGCGAGAAGTCATGTGTGGTCGACTTGTATAACCTACAAGGATTCAAATCTACTTTAAAGTCCTGTTGAAAAACGTCGTTGCCGTGCGGGAGGTCGCCATTTTTACTTGATTTGCCCTTAGATTATTCTTACAAATCCGCCAATGTCTTTAAAAGGAACTCTCCTTAATACTAATTTTGTACAAAAACAAACACGGTTTTTTCGGACATGGTCGAAAATTTCTTTATTTTTTGCATGATACCACTATGTATGGAAGAAACTAGATCAGTAGATCTGAACGTGGTATTCTTGCCACCTGACAGGAAAACAATTCAACAGCTGAGCCTTATTGTCGAACGACTTTTTGGTAGTTTTTTTAAAGTCGAGCAAAAGACCCGTAAATCCAATAGGATGGATTTTTAAAGGCAAAAAATTTGTTCAATTTGGCCCCTGTCATGTGACCAAGCACGCATTTTACGTCTAGTAATTTTATGCATGGGCTACATTCTGTTCTATTCCATTTTATTTTAGCGCCGATCACGAACCCGCCAACACCAACAGGTACGTTTTTCTGGTAGTATCTTTCCATGCATACATACTCACTGACAATAATATATAATTATGATAATATCTACTAGTTAACGGGAATACTCATATCTACTTAAAGTTGAACACGAACTTGGTTCATGTGGGAGCTTGGTAAATATCAGACGACTAAGAGACGTTCGTCAAGCTCGTTCTCTCAGAAAAACGATTTCTGAGCCCCAGACGGAAATCGAACCCGCAACCTTTGATTCCCTTCTAAGGCTCAGACATCATTTTTCTGAGAGAACCAGCTTGACGAATGTCCATTAGTCGTCGAATACTCATATCTCTACATAGCTTGCATTTCACGGAGGTCCTCAATTACGAAAAGATACCAAAATCGTGTAAGTTTTTGAAATAACAACTGTGACAAGTGTCAAGAAAAGATTTTGAATCGACTGGTGGTAACACCTTTTATATTTCACTTACCCGACTTTGGAACAGCGTTCCATCCCAACCTCTGCAGTTTTTCCACATGAAACGGTTATAAGATACCGTATCAGAAGTTAGTCTTTGATGACTACAATGTTAGTACCAATTTTACTTTCGCCAAGTGCCTATCTTACGTTTGGAGATTTTACGTATTCGCATTCTTTGATTTTTTAAGTAAAAATGTAATATATTTTGTCTTCCAAAAATTTGATCTTCGTGCAGATTTTTGATGTCAAAGTTCGCAATTTGGCAGCTTTTTTCATGACATGACCGGGATAAAAATCACTGGTAACTAGTCGCCGGAAGTGACGTCAAATTAGGAACGATTGAAAACCGCAGTAAGTGATGTGTATAGGGAAACGCGAAGTCCTCAGAATTTTTCGAAAACAGGCAGACACACATGTCAGTATGTGTTCCTCTTCTGCGAATACCGATTACAGCAAAAGAGACAAAAGGACCGACTTTACGGCGATCGAAAGGGATGTATGTCAGTGACGCAAGCCCTCGAAGTGCGTTCATGATAGATAACCTTTGGCCCGACGAAGAATGGATTTCCTGGTACACCAGACGAATTAATCGGGGAAGGAAAATGCTTGGAAGTACTTTTGGTTGGTTTAGAAGGACGAGAAACAGTCGACGACCAGTACGTAAGACTATTGGGTTCTTGTTCGTCTAGCTCGTATCAACTTTTTTGATAGGTTCTATACGTTGAAGGTGTAAATGTAAACTGGCAGTCAAAAAGAATCGATCATGGAAAGATTTATGTAACTTTCTGGCTTCATAGCCAAACACGAAGCTCTTAACCCACTCAAGGAAGGATAGTTGAGCTGCAAGAAGTTGGAAGAAAGTCAGAATTATGGGCCCAAAGAGAAGAATCAGTTTGGAAGATCGAGGAAAAGTGGTGACATTGTCGGAAGAAGGATACACACTACGTGGAATTGCTGCTCGTGTTGGTTGTACCCGAAACGCCGTCAGTGAAATTTTCAAGAAGAGACTCACTGGTCGTGTGAAAGATGCAAGGATCCCTCGACGGAAACGAAAAACAACAGCGAGAGAGGACAGGCTGGTGGTAAGGAATAGCAAAGCCAATCGCTTCAAGACAGCACCACAAATAAAAGCTGAGATGCTAAATGAACATGGTGTCAATATCTCCATTTCCACAACGCTCCTCGAAACTGTTGGTGAAATGCTCGCGTAGACGAGGTATACACTGACGATGATGGTTTGGTGCAAAAGGTAAGGGTTATTGCGGCAGATTCATCATTGAACGAACGTGGTAAACGAGTAAGAGCTATGAGCATCTTGGAACGACCCATTCAGAAACTAATATTACTGCTAAAGGTTGAAGATGCGAAGGCCCAAGAGTGAACGATTCCCCGACAAGGAGCCAAATTGTATGAACGATTAAACTAATTTCGAACGTGATTCTTATTTGTTAATATTCAGTTAAGTTTATTGTCAATTGTCGTGGACAATTTAGGGGAGCCATGTAACTGTGAGTATTAGGCGACGATCTGTGCTTTGACCTAAGGCACTTGGGTTCACGAAGGTTAAAGATTATTGTTTGGAACGTTTATTTAACTTATTGTGTGTAAAGCTCTGTAAGGTAATTCATTTTTACGTCAAGTTTTTTGAATTAAAGATAAGGATGTAATTTGCGTGCGATCGATCCCTTTCTATTGTGCGAAACTTGTCAGTCAACTAACCAGAAAAGAATTCAAATCCCGGTGAACAAGATTTACACACAAGTGGAAGCCGGGACTTATAGGAAATAACTTCGTACTTCTTCGAAATTGCCGAAATCAATAAGAAACCATAATAAGTCAATAATAAAAATTGTTTAATGGAAAGACCACCCTACGTACTATGTGTTGGTGAAAGATTTATGACAGAGCAACTATTTTGAGCAGAGATATTTGACTTCGAGTGTTGGGTCGTCCCAACATAGTGTGCAGCCTTGTTCTTTTTATGTAATAGTGTTAACGTGCCTGCGCTGCCCGAGCTATGGACAATCGCACCCTTCGCACCTTGAGATTGGGCCGCCTGTGGTTTTAATTGTAAAGAAAATTGAAACTTTTCGTTGCTGTACATCACGATTAAATTGACAGGTTCTTTCAAACATCGACAGATTATTCTTGTACAATTTTTGTAGCAAGAATTTCACCTCATCAGTCCAAGATACAGAATCCGAATCAGAATCATCGTCGAGTTGTTCTGACAATGACATCGAAATAAAGAGGAAATATCACCACTTAATCTTTTTGTATTGATTTTAACTCATATTCTGAGTTTTTATCATGTTTATTTACGGATTACGTTTTGCCTTGTATGTGTAGGGCCTTGTTGAGCTAGCCTGTTCCTGTGGTGCCCCATGAAACCACTCAATTTTGAGTGTATTTTAGTTTGAGAGTTTGATTTGAAACCACTTGGAAAGACCGGATTTAATCTTGCGTTGGCTTTCTCTTTTAGGTTACCGCGTGTGTCGACGTCACGAGTTTCGCTGTTTTTCTGGAGGATGCATTTCGCGTGACTGGTTGTGCGATGGATACAATGACTGCTTCGACGGTTCTGACGAATTAATGTGCAATAGTAAGTGGGAAGCTTATTTTCGTAGCCATTCGGCGTAACTCACGGGGACTGAAATGGAGAACGACTCACTACCGCAGAGATCAAATAATCGGAAAATTTGAATTAGTTTTATATTTTTTGAAAACGGCTGGCCAAACGTCGGACGTGTGTCTGGACACTGGACACCTAGCTTAGTAAATCTTCACCGAATACGTGGAGATTTCTCACACAGTTAGTCGCAAATACGCCCGTGACTTTATTGATTGTAAAGTACTTTGAAGTGCCTATGAAGCGAAAATTAAGTT
>JBAHVQ010225884.1:0-10682 GCA_036872915.1 Nanipora kamurai
ACTCATACTTACAAGAACAATTAGGCTATGCAAACAACAAACGTAAACTAGAAATTGTACAAGAAACAAGAATATACGCGGAGAGCTAATAATACACATCCGCCATCTTGTCCAACGCTATTATATTGCACGACATCAACATCAAAAGAAAACAAAGATTCAACCACTGTTCCAAATGGAAGGTCACCGAGTACACGTCAACACTTCACTGCCCTCTTCAAGTTTTGAGCATGAGCAGATGTTTTTAGGGAGTTTCAAGCCTCGACTTCGTTCATTGAATTTTATTTACGTATTTACGGTCTGTTTGTTCAAAATAGGCCACAAGTCTTATTTTATTACTTTGCTCTTTGTATTCGGCCAAGAATGAGCTTCAAGGGATCGGTTGCCATCGTTACAGGTGGGGCAGGAGGAATTGGAAAAGCTATCTCAGCAGCATTACTGCAGAGTAAAGCAAAGGTAAGGTAGTTGTGCGTTGGCCGGTTGGAGCTTGACTGCAGTTAGAGGGCGCTAATATAAGCTTCCTCTAGTATTGTTGGTAGAGTTATTTTCTTCCCGGCATGGTTTTTATTTTGATATTTTCAAAACGACATCCATTGAATGCTGAACACAAATCTTGTTCGTGTGGGAGCTTGGAGTATATCAGACGACGAGCGAACGTTCATGAAACTCCTAATCTCAGGTCAGGATGGTCAGGCAACGAGTCAAGATGGCGGCAGTGTTAGATGAAGCTCTGAGCAATCTATCCTCGACAACGATTGAGGATGTCAAAAGATATTTTATAATCCCATACAAGGGAAATTATAAGTGGCCAGGAAGCTTGGAATCATTGCAGAATGTTGTGAATGCGCTATATAAATCGACAAGGAAGTGGTCATCTCAAGGCGGCGGGTGTAGGCAATTCGAGTCCGACGAAATTGATATAAGATGGTATAACTCAAATTCTTCACTCACTATTAAAGGGGCAAATGGTGATAAATTGAGAGAACAAATATCGCTATTAATGCAAAAAGCAGACGAGTCTGATAGAACCGAAGGAAAAACTTGACTCTTACAGAATCAGAGAGAACCTCTTCCACCGAAACCGTATCTAGTACCGAGAATGCATCCCTATTAATTGCAGAAGTACAAAGTGTGGTAAACGGTCTACACTGCAAAATCAGTGATATTGAAGCCAACTTAAAACAAGAGATTCTCAAGATTGCAGACGAACTAGTTGCCGTTAAAACATGCAAAGAACATTCAAGTTCTTACTCTAGCGAATATATTTTCTACCTCACGAAACAAAATCAAGATCTCACAAAGGAAAATCAACACCTCAAAGAAGAAATCGAATCAGAAAGGGAGAGGATAACTACAATGGCCCTCGTAATGTCTGATTTGAACGCTAAAATTAAAGATTTGGAAAGTGAGAAGTCGAGCATGATGACAGTGATAAAGCTATTACACGAAGATCAACAATACAAATCGCTGTCATCAGGAGACACCACTGACAATTCAGAAAATCTGGTATGGCAAACTAAAAGAAAGAAAACGAAGAAGAATGCTCAGACTGCCTCGAAGAACGACCAGACTACCACGAAGAAATTGGATAAAGTCATTGATTTAGAAGAAAAACCAAGTATTGATGATCCAAAACATTAATTAAATCATTTCCCGGTGCAACAACCCGTGACATGGAGGATTATGTAAAGCCGACACTGAGACGAAAGCCAGAGAAAATCATTGCTCACACTGGAACAAATGATATGCCGAATAAAAGAGCAGCAGTCATCGTGGAAGACACTGACAACCTTTGTAAACAGATTAAAAGGAGCAATCCAAAGGTTGGAATTACAATATCCGAAATAATCACAAGAGAAGACAACTAAACGTATAAAGCGACAATTAAGTAAATAAACAATTAAGAAATCGTTTCAATTCAAAGGTAGTGAAATTAGCATTTTAAATCATAATAACAATGACAAGAAAGCATTGAACAATTACGGGCTTCATTTAAATACATCTGGCACTGCACTGTTCGCCTAAAATCTTGTTAAACATATCAAGAAATTTTAATTCACAGACACATCCATGTCTTGACACTGCATGTCCTGAATTGACGTCTGGGGAGAATTTAAAGTTAAATACTAGTATCCCACCTAGGGAGAATTTTGATAATTCTTCTCTTGACGCTATCAATGTCGTCGATTCGTTAAATAGATTAAAAGGCTAGAGAATACGTCATCTAAATATTACATCTCTTACCAAATACATTCATCAATTAAAATATTATTTGAAAAATGAACCATTCGATATTTTAAGCTTAAACGAAACTAGATTAAATGATTCAATAAGTAATGGCGACATCAAAATAAAAGGCTATGAAATTGTAAGAAAAGATAGAAATCGTGAAGGAGGTGTTGCTATCTATTACAGAAGCCACCTGAATGTTAACATTAGAACAGAACTGTCCCCGGATGACATCGAGGCTGTTTGCATTAAAGTGAAAAGTTTTAAGACAAAGCCGATCATTATCGACTCGGTGTATAGGCCACCGAAGTCAGGAATCGAAATCTTAATTAAATTTGAAGATTTAGTTAAGAATATTGACAGTGAGAAAAAAGAATTTTTCATATTAGGTGATTTAAATTGTGACGTTTTATCTACTACACAAAGTAACCACACAAAACGATTTTTGGACATTATCAATTTATTCCAGCTAAAGTAATTGATCAAAGAACACACACGAGTGACGAAAAACACTGAATCATTAATAGATGTAATATTAACCAATAATCGCGACAAGATTGCGAAGTCAGGAGTGTTACATCTAGGCATAAGTGATCATAGTTTAATTTATGCATGTCGGGAAATATCACTGACTAAAAGCCTTCCAAAGATAATAGAAAGTAGAAATTCTAAGTCTTACAACATATATCATTTCAATGCAAACCTTAGAGAATCCCTAGAGACTAATCATTGGCAATCAGATGACCCCAATACTAACTGGGAGATGTTCAAGCATATTTTCAATCCAATTGCCGACCTACATGTACCAACTAGAATCAGAAGTCAATATGCACCCTGGTTAACAGAAAAAATCAGAAAAGAAATGAATACGCGGGATCTATTTAAAAAGAAAGCCATCAAAACTAAATCGGATGTTTATTATAGAGCATATAAAGAGCATATTATAGAGCATATAAATCACGAAATCGTGAATCCGAAATCGTGTCAATAATTAACCATAATTAAATCTGAAAAGGAATATTATGCGATCAATATTGATAACAACAAAGGTAATGCAAAACAAATGTGGAAACACATTAATCAGTTGATTAGAAAAAATTCAAAAACAATACACATAGCCTCAATAAAATTAGAAAATAATAGCGTGAACGAAGATAAAGAAATTTCAGAAATATTTAGTAATTACTTTGCAGATATTGGTAAAAATCTTTCTGAAGAGATTCCAGAGGCCAACAACAGGTTCGAACAGTACATTAAGAAAGCTTCAAATGAATTCTCGTTTCGTCAAATTTTACCGAACGCAGTTGTATTAGTGTTTAATAAAGCAAATGCTTCAAAATCTTGTGGTCCTGACAAAATATCTACAAGACTACTTCAGGACGCCGTTGACATGATAGCGCCTTATTTGACATACATATTTAATCAATCATTAAACCATGGCATTTTTCCGGACTGGAAAACCCCAACAGTTTCACCTATTTATAAAGCCGGAAACAAAGACGAATGTGGAAATTACCGGCCTATATCAATATTATGGATCGTGGCAAAAACTTTTGAAAAATTGGTATATGTCCAGTTAAATGATTATTTAAATGAAAATAACATTGATCAATTCCCAATCAAGATTTAGAAAAGGGCATTCAACCAACACATCATTATTACGTACAACCAATTCCTGGTTATTAATATGGACTCGGGCCTCTTGAATGGCGTATTATTTCAGGATTTAAAAAAAGCATTTGATACTGTTAACGGCGATATCTTAATAAAAAAATTGTTTTTGTATGGAATCAAGGGTGTTACACTTTCTTGGTTCACTTCATATTTAAATAAACGGTGGCAAACTTGCAAAATTAGACAGTCAACTTCATCCCCTAGAGTAGTTCAGTGTGGAGTTCCCCAGGGGTCGAACCTCGGACCTTTTCTTTTCCTCTTATATATTAATGATCTGCCGAATTGTCTTGAAAAATCCAGTCCATCAATGTATGCAGATGATACTAACCTTACTGTTTCTGGAGAAAATGAAACAGATGTAGAAACAAATTTGAACAGTGAGTTGATAAAGTCCATCAATGGCTTATCACTAACAAGCTGACGTTAAATGTCGAGAAAACTGAATACATGGTTATTGGGTCATATAAAAGACTTTCTAAAATTATCAATGACCCACAGATTGATACTGGCAATGAGAAAATTAAACGAGTATCCAAGACCAAAAGTTTAGGAATCGTTATCGATGAAAAACTAAACTGGGAGGCAGAAATTGACAGCATCAGTAAAAAGGTTTCGAGGGCAACAGGAACAATAAAAAAAGTCAAACCACTCCTTTCTGCCGACTCATTAAAGTACACGTACCAAACTTTGGTTTTGCCTCATTTTGATTATTGTGCAATTGCATGGGGCACTGTAATAAAACGCTGCAAGGGAAACTGCAAAAACTCCAGAATAGAGCAGCCAGAATAATCACAAGTGATCGCTATGAAATACCATCTGAAACAGTTCTATCAAAACTTAACTGGGAACCTCTAACTGAAAGGGGAAAAAAGGAAACTACTGGTTATATGAGTAATGTTTTAAATAATAACTGCCCGGATGATATTTCTGAGATGCTCGCCTTTGCAAACAGAAACAGGTACAACCTTAGAAGTAACAACAAAATGCTGATGTTGTCAAAGCCAAAAACAAATGCAATGAAAAGAAGTTTCAGTTACGCAGCTGCCTGGACACTGCATGACGATAATACATTATATTTCCTATTGACAACTAGTAGTTGATTTGTATTGTATAATAAATATTTTAGCAGTAATTAAATATTTAAATTTTTACATTAAAACCTTTTTTATATACGTATATTTACATAATTTAATTAGATAGAGAATTTAGTTGTACTTAGGCTTTACTGTTTTTATCTATATTGTCTTAAGAACACACGGCCTTACGAAAAACAACCTTTTTATTTTCCTTTCTTTTTAATAACTCTGTAAAACGATTATGGTTGATAAGTTACGGTGTATAAATATGATTAAAAAAAATAAATAAATAAAAATAAAATCTCAGTAAAACGATTTCTAAGCCCAACACGGCGATTGAACCCGCAACCTTCTGATGACCGGTGAGACGAAAACGACATTCATCACTAACCCTTTCCCGGCAGTACCTCTTCCTTTGACGATAACAATCGTCCGGCGTTAGTCTGAAAACGCTGGAAAAGAGTTAATATTTCTTGGACAAAAATTACATTTCAAAACCGCGTGGAGACACAGTCCTGTTGTGTGCAAAGTTTTACGGAACAAATTGGCTAGTCTGACTGGTGCTGTAGTTTTTCAAGAAAGTAAGGGCTTGCGGGAGCATTGCTTGCCTCTTCGCATCTTCTGAAAACTGTCGATTCTGCAACTTGCGCGTAGAAATATCAGCACAAACTCACGGCATCCAACCTGCAGGAGGCTGCGTTAGTAAGCTAGGCGATATCCAACTTTATTCCGTGTCAGGCGCTGTCGACCTCCTATTGACGTATGACATCAAGGTCCAAGTCGGATTTTTTACTGATCACAGTTATTTTGAGAGCAGATAAAGTCATAATGGATTGAAAGTGCAGTTTGTGTCTTGCTGCGCGGTTCCACATTGATACGCAAAACAGTCGTTTGGAGATAACTCATAGTGCAGAGTACAGAAACTACACGCGCGAGTATCTTTTTCACTTCATTATTCTTTCCTATCGCGTTCGATTGTCGAGGACAAAAAATAAAACAAAGAAACAAATTACGTGTTACCAAAGAAAATTGGCGGCAAACAACCGATCTACATCAATAATTCTATCGATTATTTCAAAACAGCGGTGGTTGTTCGATGAATTCGGGGCCTGTTCAAAAGCTAATTCTGCCACAGCTTTCTCTTCGTAGTCGATATCCAACTTTGTTGAGACTCTTGGAGTCAACAGTTGGTGGATGACGTTAAATTCTCGACTCTTCACCAATTCTGGCTACTCGACAGCTTATCTCCTGAACATCCTCGTTAAGCGAATTAATTATTTGAGATAAGAGAACCCGAAAGCTCTCTTATCATCTCAAATTCATTAATAATTTATGAGAAAAACACGAAGGAAATCACTACGGGGACGTGGTTTGGATATGTGAGGAAGAAATTGCATAAATTAAGCCAACTTTCACCTCGATTTTCTCTTGAAATATCGATTCTTTTGAGATGTAATATCATACACTCGAAAGTCGTGTTTCATAAGATATCCAAACACCTCAAAGTTTGTAAAAACCTCGGCGATAACTTCAGTTTTCAACAAACTTCTCGGTGTTTGGATATCGTGCATGATATATTACTTGTTGATTTAGTGTCGGAGGAAACATTGCAAGATTTTGTCGTCGAATCGGATCCAGCTTAAAGTTTAATGTGTCACACCACAAATACACCAAAGGTGACCACAACGACGTAGCCGCTCCTTTCACGGATTTGACAGGCCGAGTCACAATGTTTGCTCAAAGACAAAGTGACTCCAAGCGAGGGCTTGAACATTGTTCCTTCAGGGCTACCTGTGTCCTCGATGCAAGCAGATTAACTTCAATTTATTGTCGCCATTTTCGTGTTTATTTCTCTGATTGGCCATAGTTACTAAGGGTCTGTTGGATGGGACGTAAATTAATTCATGTAGTTGGTGATCCACAGGGTCATTTGTCCTTCACGTAAAGTATTGTGAAATGTTGGAACTTGCACGTGTTGAACTTAAACCGTGTAGATAAGTGAAGCGGTGGTTCCATTTCGAAACCAGTTCTCCGCTAAACTCTTCGTTCTGGTCGATCTTTTAAGAGTGAAGTTCCTCAAAGAAAACTTTCAGGTTTATTCCTCTACTCAATCCGTCAGGCGACGCTTCTGAGTATATTCATGGAAACCTGGCGACTACAATTTGATTCCTTGTGTATGGTTTTGGAGTGGAACTAGATATCAGCATCTAAATTTACGTGAACATCATTCACTAATACATAACTTGTGAAATATTGTATTCAGGTGTACATCTTCGATGTGAAAATAGAAGAAGGAGAAAAAACTCAGAGTGAATTTGAAGGAAAGTATGGCGAGGGAATGGCAAAGTTTGTTCATTGTGATGTTTCAAACAAGGAGCAACTGGAGGGTAAAGTTAATATTTTTACAATCATTGTACTGAGAAAGTAAATTATTAGCGTTCCACTAGAGACTACATAATTTAACATTTTTATCTTTTTGCAGCTTTTAGCTTGTACTATTTTTATGCATTCTGTGCTTATTGAGGACTCTGGATTGGATGATTATGGTGGTTTGAGGAAAGGAATTCGGGGCATACTCACTTGAAAGATTTTCAGATCCTAGAGTAAAGCTACGAAAGCCCGCCGATCACTAACCGCTTTTTCGTCGAAACGTCAAGGTTTCACGTCAACAAACTATCGACCACAGTCGTACACAAGCCAATGAACTCCGAAAAGACGTCCATTTTTAGATGTCCGTTTTGACGTCGCGACGAAAAATAGGGTAGCGTGCAGCGGGCATTAGGATATGTATTTTCCAGTATATGAGCTTGTGATGTTCTGAAAAATGGGTTTTAAGTCCTTTCCAAAAGTAAAACATATGACGTAGATTTACATATGAGTGGCAGACATCTTTTTTTTGCGACGATCAGATATCTGAAGGTCTCTTTATGTGTTTAAGAGTAGTTAATTGAAACAACCGTACTCTCTCGACATACTATGGTACATCAGACATCACGACAGTAACATCAACACTCACTCATCGCGTTTTTTATTGCATAATTCATAAAGCAATGTGACCAAGTAATGCTTTGAAAGGGCACGTGGCAAGTGGACATTCACCGTTGATAATAGATGTAGGATTTGGATTACAACATTGGTGATAGATTGGTGATTATATACAGCATTGGTCAGCTCAGTTCCTCTATCTTTATTCTAATTCTTTCTCGTGCTTTAAGCGCATTATACAAATCGCTTCTATTTCCGTCATTTTATTGTCTAGTATCACGTGTAATAAAATCCATCTTAACTACTTACATATTCAGTGTTAAAATTATCATTTTCACTCTGATGATGTTGTAGGTAGCAACTAAACGTTAGTCTATCTTGTAAGTAAATTCTCTAGTTTATGTCATAGCTTTGTTTCGCATTTTATGCTGAGCACTTCTTTTTCATAATTCGCTTAGCATTGGTGACACTTTATCACACCAGATTTGGCTAATAATGCTCAGAGCAGTTATACCTATGTTCTTTGTGGAACTGGAAATTCAGAGTGTCACGAAATAATATATGCAGCATCTATGGAAAAAGTCAACGGAAAAAAATTCACTATGATTACAGAGAGATTTTTTTCGAAGTTCCAAGAATAACTTTGTCCATGGACTATGGTGAACTTTAATGCTGGGAATGTTTTTCTTTTGTGAAGGTGTCAAATTTAAACTGTTACATTTAATTTATTCTGTGGGATGAATAATGTAGGAAAAGATTTTCATGGACATCAAAAGTAGGATAGTGCCGAAATCGAAGATGTGCATACATGTAAAACTTTATTTGTTCACGCTAACCTCAACAACATAGGTTGATTTCAGTGAGGGTCGTCACACGTATTATATATAGAAATGCTCAAATTTCAGAAACAAATAATAGATCTAAAGTATAAGCAAATAATAAAAAATATGAAATAATGTATAATAAAACTGTAAAGGATCTGGGTGTGACCCAGCTTCGTATATGTATAGCATCGGGCGTATATGCCTTTCAAAGGAATGAACCATCTCTGCCAATTTGGATTCCTGAGAAAGATTATTCCACAGCTGACACCCCTGTATTTAAAACTTCTCTTAAGAAATTCTGTTTTGGGCTTTGGGGTTAGATCTATATCATAGTTTCTAAGATGTCAGTTCCTTTTTGAAATGATGGAATATAAATGCATCAAGATTTGAGTGTTTCTACTTCAAAAGTTGTCTGTCCTAATGCATCGAAATTTTGTTCTCTTTTTCGTACTAAATGATTAGTTTCGCATTGCTCACTAACTCCTTTTTTCATCGTTTAGTTTGAAATAATTATTTTTAAGAATTGAGAACGTTTTTCTCATAACTCTCTTCGGTTGAACCTCTCAAATATCCGTCATCAGTGTATAATGGAAACGTTTGTTATTTAAGCCTACTTACTCTTCGAATTTCGGCTCGAAACTAAGCTTTTTGAAATCTGCATAAAAATTTAAGTCCGAAAAGTTCTTGCGTAATATGACACGGTTCGTTGTTGTGCAACAAAGAGATTTGCTTCAAGACTACTGAATGGAATTTCGATACAAGATGTCAGATCATACGCCAGGTCAATTTGTTCACAACATCAAGAAATTTTTTGGCGATTCCTGTGAGAGTTTACAAAACAAAGAAAAATCAAGTACTTCTACCTTAGGTCAGCATATGCGTAAGATCAGGCTTTCACTAACCACCTGCGGCGTTGATTTAATAAATGAGATTTTGAAATGTTCTCCTAGTGTATAGACCATTCAGTAATGGACATCAAAAGCTGTAATCTACGTTGTACTTGGACTTTGCTGCCTTTGCAAGGGAATTTACAGTAAAGAGTCATTTATGTATGATGCTATAATTGTTGAATAAGACTGCAAATTATAAATACCAGGTCTCTGATGTAAATTTACCGTTTTTTCTCTTTTTTCCATTGTTTTTTCTTGTTTTAAACCAATCTTATCATACCCAAGGTCCTCTCAATAAAAAAGTTACTATCTCTCGAGCATTAGAAATAAATAAATATTCGAAACGCCGGTGGTTGAAATTTTGCTTCAGTGGGTGTTATGAAATTCGCCGTAATTTTTTTCTGTATCATATACTTTTCGCCGATTTTTGCTAGATAGTGCCAACAAAACTGCGAAAAAGTGGATAGATATTCATAGGTAGACATCAGTAAAATTGTAGAGATATTAACTGCAAAATATAGCTAGGGCAATTTTCGAATTCTAATCCAAGTTTAAATAGGGTTAATAATGGAAGGGACTATGTACATGATAATATTAGATGCTACTCCGAGTGACGAACCATACCGGACAAGTAGAGAAAACTCTACTTGGCCGGGCAGGGATTCGAACCCGCAACCTTCAGTTTACTAGTCCGACGCTCTACCAACTGAGATATAGGTCAAGTTGGGAGCTGGTCGCGAAATGATGTTACTTTGGCTCTTGATATTTTGAAACATGTACTAGTTTCCTCGATATCGGGACATTTTTAAATCCTATCTGATTTAAATAGCTTAAGTAGAACAATGAATTCGGGTAGAGAATAAGGATGTTAGATGTTACTCCGAGTGACGAACCATACCGGACAAATCGAGAAAACTCTACTTGACCCGGCAGGAATTCCAACCCGCGACCTTCGGTTTACTAGTCCGACGCTCCAAGTAGAGTTTTCTCTACTTGTCCGGTAT
>JBAHVQ010225895.1:0-10681 GCA_036872915.1 Nanipora kamurai
CGACCACCCCGTTAATACGACCAAAATATTTTGGCCGAACGGTGGTCGTATTAACGGGGTTCCACTGTATATATATAATTGAATAATTTTGGTTTAATTACCGGAGATTCTAAGCGTCCCGATTTGTAGACTTACTTCGCGAATTTATTCCTCCCGATTTTCGAACAAAAATTGTTTGAAAGTTTTATTAAAAATTATTCAAGATGAACAAACATCATTAGTAAAAAAAGAAAGCGAATATCTATTATTGATCTGAACGAAAATAACTGTAGAATTGCGGTATAGTGCAGTTGCTTGCAGTTCACACGTTCACAGTTACAGTGAAGGTGATTGTGTCCTCCCTCGATCTTATGCGTTTTGCCTCAATCTAAGGTCATGGGAAGCTGCAACTAGCTCCTGGTGACAATGAAATTGGACGCGTAGAAGTTCTCATTCTTTTGCCTCAAATAAAATCTCCTGATTTCTTCAGATTTAAATTTGAAATGTCTGAGCTACAAAAATGACTTACATTATTTGAAATGATGTTTTTGGTTGTGATTTGAATGCTTTTGAAAAATCTAGGGTCACCTTCGGTACTTTAGTTCGAGCCCCCTCCACTTGAAATATTCCTCCGCGGTCTCTCTGTCGATATTTCATACGATTTAGATTTAGCAACGAGGTTTAGCAAGACTGTGATTCGTAAGGAAAGCAAGTAAAATGTGTTACAGTTATTATGGGGACATTTTGTTCTATAAACGCTGTATAACTTTTTCCTAATTGACCGTTTCTTTACTGGAACCGGGTTTGTTAGGAGATTTGAAGGTTGTCCACGGAACCATTGAGCGCCTGGTTTTTACGTACTCCACGTGAGGAAGCTGCTTGGCAACCGTGGGTATTGCCTTCCAGAAAACACTTGAAGTTTCGATGTTCAGAAATGTCGCTGTCAGTTTTCCAATGAAAGTACTTCCCATGTAAAACCGCTTCACGGTTCTTTATAGTTCTCATTTGATGTTTGACTGAAATTTACAGTATATGAGAGATTATCGTATATGACAGCTTAAGTTTATTTGACCATACATGTAGGTGGTCACTTTGTTAGTCATGGATACTGTCAGTTATAAAGGTTCTTATTTTTTGTGGAGGAGAAAGCTTTAACCTTGCTTCAACCTCTCCATTGTGTAAAGTATTGACTACTTGGCTACTGAGCCTTTAGGAGTCTCGCCTCTCAAGAAATTGTACCAACTTCCCAAATTTTTACAGTTATAATGCCTAGATACAAGACAGTCTACCATCACACTAGTATGTTCAGTACTACAAGGAAAATTGATTACACTGTAGCAAAGAATCTTTGTGTGTTTTCAGACTCTGAAATTTAACTTGATTGAAATCGCCAAACGTGTTACCAGTGAATAGAAAAGCCAGCATTCAATTTTAATGGTTAAAAAATAGCAACAAAAAATGATCTATGTTAATGTATCAGTCAATTGAGATAACGTACACGTACGAAAAACAAAATAAAACTTTAGGAACTTTAACAACTCAATAAAATTTTAAGGTGTCAGGATATGAACAGGTTTTGTTATAACATTAAGTAACAATTCACTTTAAAAAACGGTAAAAAAAACGTTAATAGAAAGCTAGGCTAACGTTTCAGAACATAATATTGCCCGGTATATTTTAGTGAAGGCACCAAGTTCACGTTTATTCGTGTTCAAATCAACTCGGATTTTACCGCCAAAACTTATCGGTTAATAAAATGCGTCTTGACCGGGCGGTCGATATCGTAAAATCTGGGACCGTTCAGCAACCAATCAGCGTTCGTAATTTTGTGTACCGAATGAAAAACGCGTAAAAAATTGCGTAGGTTAGTGACCTCATTGTAGGTAATTACGTTGGATATTAACCTCGGCGCGATAATCACAGAGGCTTCGTTCAGAATGTAGTGTACAATGTAATTTCAACCAATCCCCTATTGAAAGTCAATCTAGAGAGCTACCCTAAAGCGTAGTTTTATGACGAACAATGGAAGTGGCAGTGATGAGATTTAAACTTGCAGTAGTCGTACGTACATGTATACATTCAATTCATTCAATTCTATTCAAGTCCTTCGGAGTAGACTTTGAAAACAAAAACATAGCCCTCGAATCGTCGCAAAGGTAACTTCACTGACTCCAAGCCTGCATAAGGGTATATTATATTACACTGCGATTAATCGTGCCAATTTCTGGTTTAGGTGCCTGATAGTTGATAATAAAATTCGGTCTAGAAAGTAAACTCCCGGGCAGTTGGGAAGTTTTGTGTTAATTCACAAATCAGTACAATCGGAATTGTCTGGGTTTGTCACTACTCCGAATAGTTACAATTTTACTACTTTCAGCTGGACCCAAATGCGCTGCAAGTCTTAACAGACTTGCCAAAAAAGGCTGTAGAACTATAAAAGTTTATACATATAGTTTGCCGTTCCCAGAAACCTCAGTTCGTCAGATACCAATCTATTCGAGGACCAAGATTCAACGATTCTGAACAATTACTGTACAGTAACTGGGCGTTGAGATTGTTAAAACTCTTTTTTGGTTTTGAAACATTAACCTGCCAGATGATGTCAACCAAACCGTACAAAATTACTTGTGCATTTTCTGTAAAGCTCGGGCAGGTTTGCATTTAAGTAAATCCATGCAGTAGCGCTTAATGGCTCGGAGAATAAAAATTTTATGCACATCTCAATGTAATAATTACCTTTAGTACAAACCAACTAGTTGTCTGTTACAAATCGTGCATTCTATTTGGCTGACCAACCAATGATCTAATAGCGCGAGACCATTAGTAGTGGAATAAGTCTATTCAAATGAAAGGAATGTAAGGAAAATCTCATTTTTCTGAGTTCAGAAGAGTGTTTGGATAATTTGTGCAAGTTTTCGGTTCTTGAAAAGAGTAAAAAGCCAACAAAACAAGGAATGAATGTTTTGAACGGTAGAAACTGAATAATTTGTGCAAATTTTGAGATTCAAGCTATATATACTTCGTGAAAGTTGATCGTCCAGGTTAGTGTAGTCTTTAGAAAGACTATTGGTGAAAGTGACTATCTTCTCACTATCTTAAACACTATCTTAAACACTATCTTAACACTATCTTCTCATAGACAACTCGGCCTCATTGTCTAATTGTTAAATAGATTCGCTAGGCGGAAAGCACGATCTCTGGAGGACATCAATACCCCGCAAGATATTTGAGGAACAGCCGTTCACTCGCAGGAATGTAAAATTACTTAGCAAAAAATAAACTTTCGCCGCGATGTTGCATGTTCCACAAAAAGCATGACATGACATTAAATATTTGTGTATTCCTATGTGTGAATGGCTCTTCAGTGAACAATTAAAATCCACAACCAGCCAACAATTCCAAAAAGTAAAAGAGAAAACGTATTCCGAGAAATAATGTCATCTCGAATCTTGAGTTTACAAGAGAAAACGTCTTTTTCTCTTTTGGGATATAATTAGTTGTGCATTGATATTCAGTGAAACTTTATTCAAGGTCTTAAACTCAGTTGAAAAAAAAAAGCCAAAACATTTATTAATTTGTTCCTCAAACATTTCTTCTCTCTCTTTCTTCAGAACACACAATCGATCTAAATGCCGTAATTTGCCACATACTTTGCCACTTTTCATTAAGTATTAGTACTGATGGTAAAGACTGGAAGACCTTAGCTGGTAAGTTGGGGTTATCTAATGAGCTTGGGAAGGAATTCAAACGATCGGATAATCCTGGAGACGCTCTTCTATCACACTGGAGAACTAAATCTGGGAATGATGTGACAAAACTTACTAAGCTACTTCTAGAAATGGGAAGAAGTGATATTACTGAACAGCTTGAACCAGAACAGATATTAACAATATTTCGTTCACCAATTAGGCTATCCTCATAGCATGATAATATTCTTTTAATATGATTTAGAAAGGTTAAATTAACATTATAAAAATCTCTTTTCCACACCCTAAGATTTAATTTTTTTCTGACTTAAATAGTGACAATTAAACAAAAAAAATTAATTTTATAGAATGATATGTGTTTGATATATTACCCGAGTGTCATGATGATCATTCCTTGTTCCCACTTTAGCGTTCGGTCTACAATCGTAGAATAATTATACTGGGACGCAGTGGAATCACGTTACTTCTAAGTACGTGCGCTTTATCTTTCCAATGTACCTCCCTCCTCTCACTGATCAAAGTTGAGTGCGGAATTTTGTTTACTTAAGCTCAGACGTATCCCTCTGGATTGACATTGTACGGTGGGGAGTAAGGGGGAGAAGAAAAGAGTATTTGTTTCCCGGAAGGAAGGAAACAAAGAATAAATTTGTTAGAGTGTTCAAAGGCCGTATTGATTCTCAGATTGTTAAATTCGCTCAATAATTTTCTTTTTATTTTTTTAGAAAAAAGAACGCGTTTCCATTGGAAAGCCAGGTGTCCGCAACTTACTTGCTCTATAGTAATATGTCTATTAGCACTGATACTTTTGAAACAATCTCCGGCTTTAACAAACATCACTGGCAATACGACTTGTACAGTTAATCTGGAGTGTACAATCTGTAAGTAGTCTTTCGATTTTGCTCTTTTCTTTGATAAAGCACTTTGTTCTATAAATTTCTGTAAAGTCCATCCAGTTGGATGACAATGAAATTAGACAATGACGAAAATGATACCATTTGTATCGAAAACAGCGCTATACATAATGATTTCATGGGGGTCCGTATTCGTAGGAGTGGGTCTACATCCCGCAAGGGAAACTCACTAAAAGGGGATTATTAAACAGGTGTAAGATAACTAGGCATAATGTCGTAATAACTAAAGTTTTCCGGGATGGAAAAACCGAAGATTATGTTGAGAATATTTGAAATTGTCCACGTATTTAACGACGGAGGAAAACTAGGAGATAATTCGAGTTTTATCTTTGAGAAAACCTGTGAAAAACGCACCAAAAGACGGTCATTAAACGCATCTAGAAAACTCATGATAATTTCGCGATAACTTAACCTTTTATGTTATGTTATATATTATTTGAAATAATCCACCTGTTAGACAACGCAGGAAAACTAGGAAATAATTCGAGTTTCACTACTGGGAAAACTCATGGAAAACGCACTGAAAGGGGGTTATAAAATAGGGTTCATAAAACTCAGGATAATTTCGCGATAACTCAAGTTTCTCCTCATGGGAAAACCAGACATTATCATAAGAATATTTATAATAACCCATCTGTTAGATGACGCTTGAAAACTGGAAGATAATACAATTGAGAAAACTCAGTGAAAACGCACTAAAAGGGGATTATTGGACAGTGTTAAGAAAACTCAGGATAATGTCGCAATAACTCACGTTTTCCATCATGGGAAAACCGAAGATTATCATGTGAATATTTGAAATAATCTACCTGTTAGACAACGCAGGAAAGTTTTACCATTGAGAAAACCCGACGAAAACATACAAAAAGGGGGTTATTAAACGAGGGTTAAGAAAACTCAGGATAATGTCGCGATAACTCAAGTATTCTGTTATGGAAAACTCGAAGATTATCCTAGGATGATTTCCATGCTGGAAAACTTGGGAAAACGAGTGAATTATTTGAAACAATCCACGGATAATCAAAAATGGAAAACTCCAGAAAAATCTACTTCTTTTGCTGTGATAGAAGCTCTGGCCGGTAAATGCTAATTTAAGGCACACCTATGCAGGACGTTCTAGCAACAATAAAGGATATTATAAGAAGAAGCAAATAAAGAGGACAAACTTAACAGACGCAAGCTTTCAATCTTATTGAGCAGCGATGTAACCCACATAGAAATATATCCTGTTTTTAGTCTTATTCCAAGGTTACACACTGAGTTAATTTTTCAAAAAACCTGTGGGACGTTAATTTAACCCATTAAGGGACAAGGGCTTACTGTTGTATTTCACTCTGGCTGACGCCGGACGATTTTACTGGTGGCAGGGGCTAACCCTGGGTGTTAAAGGATCGAAGGCCCAAAAGGGAGTGTGGACCTCTTGGGCTCCTTCCTCTGATACAATAACAACTCTGATTCACCTTTGTTTATTTTTTGGGTATAGGTTGCAAGTGCTGCCAACGCAGATCTACGTTACGCAGACCACATGACCACTATTGTCCAGATGGCTCTCTGGAGGTGACAGTTGATTCAAGAATTGTGTGTAGAAAATGCAGTGAATTTAGGACATGCCCTCGTGGTCATGAACGGCCTGTGAGCTGTAATAGCAGCATAACTAAGGATACTGATATTGAGTGCATACCATGTAAACTGGGGGAGTCATATTCAACCACAGATGACTGGACACAATGCCAACCATGCCTAAGCACAACCTGTCTACCTCATGAGAAGATTAGTGGAAAGTGCACCCCAGAAAATGATACCTCCAATTGTACAGGCATCTGTGAAGAGGGGTACTGTATGAATGAAAGCAAAAAAAGTTGTCAGTTATGTCCTTTTTCATAGCCTGGGAAAAACAAGACATTCGTTGAGAAATCTGGCAACAAGGGTACACCAAGCAAAGACGGCACGAAAAATGTAGTCGTTGGCGTACTGGTTAGCATAATAGTTGTTTTAATGGCCATCGTTTTTCGAAAATGGGTTGGTTTATTCAAGGATCGTCAACAATGGAACGGTTGCCAAGAACGGATGCATTGCTTTGGAAGTGGCTCACAGATAAGCGGTTAGTTTATTAAGCAATAGAAAATAGACGGTATTCGCGTTGCTGAGTTTGCTATGAATCACAGGTATAAGTTCCAGTCTACCCAGGGAACAAACGTCCAGTTAGGTGCCTAATTTGAAGTTTTAATTTTGGCCGAGTTACACGATTCTGCCCCCTGTGAAGACTGGAACTACCCATATTGCACTGGGAACTTAGAATCGTGAATAAGGTCCGATACTAGGTAGCTTTGTTAGAGTAATTTGATGTACTGAAACATTCATTAATTTATGATTAAACCACTGCTGTTCTAGTAGACATTCAAATCATCAAATCATGGTACAGTAATTCTTAGGACAGCCATGTTGGCAATGGTCTTAGGAGTCCTTGACCGTCAACACGCTAATTTCTGGGATTTGTCTTCATTTGAAACTAAAACAACTCTGACTCTTACGACCAGATCCAAGACTATCTGGGTACTAAGGGAGCTATGTTAAATTTATACGTGTTTACAAATGCAAGATTTGAAAAGTGACCAGTTTAAATGCAGCACTATAGACAGATTTTAGAGATATCTAAGTTTCCAACAGTCCATACATGTATGTGGTCACTTTGTTAGTCATGGATGCTGCCAGTTATGAAGTTTCTTATTTTTTGTGGAGGAGAAAGCTTTAACCTTTCCCCAACCTCTCCATTGTGTAAAGTATTGACTACTTGGCTACCAAGTTTTTAGGAGTCTCGGCTCTGAGGGAACTGTGCCAACTTGCCAAATTTTTACAGTTATAATGCCTAGATACAAGATAGTTTACCGTCAGTCTAGTATGTTCAGTACTACCAGGAAAATTGATTACACTGTAGCGAAGAATCTTTGTCTGTTTTCAGACTCTGAAATTTAACTTGATTGAAATTGCCAAGCATGTTACCAGTGAATGGGAAAGCCAGTATTCAATTTTAATGGTTAAAAAATAGCAACAAAAAATGATCTATGTTAATGTATCAGTCAATTGAGATAACGTACACGTACGAAAAACAAAATAAAACTTTAGGAACTTTAACAACTCAATAAAATTTTAAGGTGTCAGGATATGAACAGGTTTTGTTATAACATTAAGTAACCATTCACTTTAAAAAAACGGTAAGAAAACGTTAATAGAAAGCTGGACTTATGTTCCAGAACATACTATTGCCCGGAATATTTCAGTGAAGACACCAAGTTCACGTTTATGGGCGTTCAAATTCACTCGGACTTTCCCACCAAAACTTAGCGGTTTATAAAAAGCGTCTTGACCGGGCAGTCAATATCGTAAAATCTGGGACCGTTCAGCAACCAATCAGCGTTCGTAATTTTGTGCACCGAATGAAAAACGCGTAAAAAAATTGCGTAGGTTAGTGACCTCATCGTAGGTAACTACGTTGGATATTACCTCGGCGCAATAATCACAGAGGTTTCGTTCAGAATGTAGTGTACAATGTCATTTTAACCAACCCCTATTGAAAGTCAATCCAGAGAGCTACCCTAGAGCGTAGTTTTATTCCGAACAATGGAAGTGGCAGTGATGAGATTTAAACTTGCAGTAGTCGTACGTACATGCATATATTCAATTCCTTCAATTCTATTCAAGCCCTTTGGAGCACACTTTGGGAACAAAAACATAGCCCTCGAATCGTCGGAAAGGTAACTTCACTGACTCCAAGCATGCCTAAGGGTATATTATAAACACGCTGCGATTAATCGTGGCAATTTCTGGTTTAGGTGCCTGATAATTGATAATAAATAGAAAGTAAACTCCCAGGCACTTGGGAAGTTTTGCATTAATTCGCAAGTCAGTACAATTGGAATTGTTTAGGTTTGTCACTATTCCGAATAGTTACAATTTTACTGCTTTCAGCTGGACCCAAATGAGCTGCAAGTCTCAACAGACTTGCCAAAAAAGGTTTATACATATGGTTTGCTATTCCACTTCAGTTCGTCAGATATCAATCCATTCGAGAACCAAGATTTAACGATTCTGAAAAATTACTGTACAGTAACTGTGCGTTGAGATTGTTAAAACTCATTTTTGGCTTTGAAACATTAACCTGCCAGATGATGTCAACCAAACCGTACAAAATTACTTGTGCATTTTCTGTAAAGCTCGGGTAGGTTTACATTTTAGGAAATCCATGCAGTAACGCTTAATGGCTCGGGGAATAAGAGATTTTATGCACATCTCAATGCAATAATTACCTTTAGTACAAACCAACTAGTTGTCTGTTACAAATCGTGCATTCTATTTGGCTGACCAACCAATGATCTAATAGCGCTAGA
This sequence comes from Nanipora kamurai, assembly GCA_036872915.1. NCBI lineage: Eukaryota > Metazoa > Cnidaria > Anthozoa > Scleralcyonacea > Helioporidae > Nanipora > Nanipora kamurai. Next base: position 8,983 of record JBAHVQ010225895.1, read on the forward strand.
CCATTAGTAGTGGAATAAGTCTATTCAAATGAAAGGAATGGAAGGAAAATCTTGTTTTTCTGAGTTCAGAAGAGCGTTTGGATAATTTGTGCAAGTTTTCGGTTCCTGAAAAGAGTAAAAAGCCAACAAAACACGGAATGAAGGTTTTGAATAGTAAAAACTGAATAATTTGTGCAAATTTTGTGATTCAAACTATATATGTTTCGTGAATGTTGATCGTTCAGTTTAGTGTAGTCTTGAGAAAGACTGTTGGTGAAAGTGACTGTCTTGACTATCTTCTCATAGACAACTCGGCCTCGTTGTCTAATTGTTAAATAGATTCGCTAGGCGGAAAGCACGATCTCTGGAGGATATCAATACCCTGCAAGATATTTTGAGAAACAGCCGTTCACTCGTAGGAACGTAAAATTTCTTAGCAAAAAATAAACTTTCGCCGCGATGTTGCATGTTCCACAAAAAGCATGACATGACGTCAAATATTTGTGTATTCCTTTGTGTGAATGGCTCTTCAGTGAACAATTAAAATCCACAACCAGCCAACAACTCCAAAAAGTAAAACAGAAAACATATTCAGATAAATAATGTCATCTCGGATCCTAAGTTTACAAGAGAAAACGTCTTTTTCTCTTTTGGGATATAATTAGTTGTGCATTGATATTCAGTAAAACTTTATTCAAGGTCTTAAACTCAGTTGAAAAAAAAAAGCCAAAACATTTATTAATTTGTTCCTCAAACATTTCTTCTCTATTTCTTCAGAATTCGAGCGTATAAGTCGCAAACTCTGCAAAGTTGGCGATTCATTGGAGTTTGGTACTGATGGTAAAGATTGGCAGACCTTAGCTGGTTATTTGCTGTTATCAAATGAGCTTGTGAAGGAATTCAAACGATCGGATAATCCTGGATACGCTCTTCTATCGCACTGGAGAACTAAATCTGGGAATGATGTGACAAAACTTACTAAATTACTTCTAGAAATGCGAAAAAGTGACATTACTGAACAGCTTAAACCAGCACGGATATTAACAATATGTCGTTCACCAATTAGGCTATCCTCATAGCATAATAATATTCTTTTAATATGATTTAGAAAGGCTAAATTAACATTATGTAAATTTCTTTTCCACACCCTAACAGATCCATACTTTGGGTCGATATTGAACGAGGTCGCAATGCGTTATCTCTATTTTTCGCGGTACTCCTTTATAATAACGCTGGTTTTGTATTTATTCTGGGATTTTTTGTTTGTATTTATTCTTGGGAACCATCACGATCGCCCATCGTTGAATGGTGGGGTGTTGAATCCAATAAAGTGACGAAATCTATAACGACTAATTTTAACCCCAGACAAAATGACAGTAATCTTAAGGGGGTGAGATAATTAAGCTTTTATACATAGCTTTGTAGTTTAAGGATAGGTTAACCAAGCAAATGTATATATTAACATGTACCACAAGACAAACTTGCCACATGGAAAAGTATGGTTTCTACAACATGAATGTGACATTTGACATTCTATTTTTAAATCTTACGGTTGATATTGACATACAGAGGGCGGGACTTATTAGGAAGAGACAGATTAGACAGCTTAGGGGGAGGAGAAGCGCTCGGTGGAGACAGATAAAAAAACTTGTTCTTTTGTATTCTTTTATATACTATAGTTTAACAATAAAACTCTTGATATTCGTTGAAACATGTCACA
>JBAHVQ010225906.1:0-10680 GCA_036872915.1 Nanipora kamurai
GTGGTTATATAGCTAATTAGACCATGTCTATTTTCTTCCAAAACAAGGGTTTGTCCACAACCACAACTTGTTTCAAATGAACGATATTCTTTTAATCTATAGCTATAGAAGGGTTGTAATCGATAAATAATTTCTTCAGCAGGAACAAAAGGTGCCCCTAATTGACTTGGAGATCTTTCAAAATTAATTTTTCGTAAAAATACAAGGAAAAAAAGATGGTTACTTATTGATTTGGGATGGACAAAAAAAATTTAAAAAATAAAAGCATTACCTTTATTTATGTAACGCACTCTACTAAGACTTGTTTCACTGATCACAGACGTTAAATAATAAGAAAATTTTGTGATATAATCACTAATATATTCATCCTTTTGACTATATGCTTTACGGTAAAATAGATGGGGCTATCATTTACTCTTTGAAACGGTATAATAGATTTGTTCTGGTTGAATTCTTTTAAAATACGTTATCTCCATTATGTTTAAAATGTGTCCGAAAAGATCTAACGTTCATACGAAATCAACACGCACAGTGAAACGTAAGCGAAAATGAAGATACTATCAGAGGGGTGGCGTACTTCCGTTATTTGGGCTACCTTTTTTACTTGCTGCATTGAAATAAGTTAATTATAAAAAAATTAATATGGTAAACCGTAAAGGAATAACGATTTCTCAAGTGGGTTTAGGTTGAAAATTGCGGCAAAGAGGGCGTGGTGGTCAAAAAGGTGGGGCATTTGGTATGGGGATGGCATTAGGAACGATGGCCCCATTACTTCTTCAAACAGCAGGAAAAAATTTAAAAATCAATATTTAAAAAAATTCTTTTAATAAACTTAAATCAGTACTCATATCAAGTATTTTCCTATTGGTACAACAATAAAAATCTAAAACTTTACATAAACCTTCATGTTTTCATTCTGTTGTAGTTTTCAGTTTTAAATCACCACGTAACATATTAACAATCAATTTTCCTATTCTACCGTTTCCATGAGAGAATGGATGTATAAATTGCAAAGCACAGTAAATATATAATTCTATATCTTTTTCTTTATAATACTTTTCATACATACAGGGTTGAATATCACGAGGTTCAACACCCCAATCATTGCCTATTTTTCTCGGGTTTCTTGCATATTGACCACGATCTGAACGAAACTTCATCACTTTTCTATGTATTAGTTTTATCTTACCACTTAACGATAGAGTACTGGACAAAAATGGTTTAGTATAATAACTTAATATAGCATGACAAAAGTAAGCGCAATGTTCCCAAAAGTGTTTGTCATTTTTATCTTCTTCCATAGCCACTACAAAGAAAGCATATTGTTTCGCTTCAATTAAGCGGGAAAGTTGATTTTTCCTGGAGTCAGTGAACATTTCAGGGCACAGATGGCAACTGTTGCTGAAATACTCAATACAATAGCCGTAGAGATCAATACCCAGACCAAAATTTCCATCACGTTTATCTTTTCTACCTGGGTTTGTACAGGAGGGCTTGCTCTTCTTCTTCTGCTGTGAGGATCTTTGGACGACAAAGGGTGTCACTTTCGGCGGTGCAATTTTGTTCCACTTCCCAATGTTCTTTGCAAGTGGAGCAAGCTAAACACGAACAACTTGAAAATCGAGAGCTGAACGATTGATTTGCCATCCACACACAAGTCACAACCAATTTTGGTCTGTTCAGCTACGAAGGATCCACAAGGTGGATATAACCCAAAACCCATAGGACAAAACGGGCAGATGAGACACCCCTCGAAGGCATCTGGTTCTTTGTACCGATAGTTGCCGTTTCCACAGATCAATAGAGGATCTGTAAAGTTCGTTTTTAATCCTGTTTTGTCAAATTTGTAAGTCAAATTTTGAGCCAAAACAAATGTGGCTACAATAAGAACATCGAAAACTTGCATGGAGAACATTTTTTTATTGAAAATGAGTTTTTATATACAACTGTTCTTGGAATGGGTGTTAATGTTTCATATGTGTCAAAAATCATCCACATTAGCCCTCCATCCTCACTTGAATCATACATGCAAGAAATTGGAAGGGCAGGACGTAGTGGACATCAAGCATCTGCTATTTTGTATTTTAATAATTCTGATATTGCTCAAACCAAACACACAACTGATGATTCAATAAGAGAATATTGTACTAGTGAGAAAGTGTGTCTCAGGAAGTTACTGCTTGATTACTTCGGATTTGCCGGCCAGAAGCAAGACCTGTGTTGTATGCAATGGTCAGTTTACCACAAGATATGTTGACTTAAAGAAGAAGTAAGAAATATGCCAGCCCAGAATGTTGCAATTTTTTTTATGAAAAGAGCAAGTTTATTATTAATAAGTACATGTGTAATATAGAACAAAACAGCATGATGTGTTACCCTAAAGTAGACAGTGATTCTCTGGCTAAAAAGATATATGGAATATCTTTTACTGAGACAGAGAGAGATCTTTTACAAAATTATGGTATATGGGATGAAAATTGCTCATCAGCTCTGTTCAACTTAATTACAACGTGTGCACCTCATTCTTAAAGGACAACGGCAACAAAAAATTTTATTGCATACTTTACACCTGTACCACCATTGGAGGATGGATATGTATTTTTTTAATGTCAAATAGCAAAGAGTAAGAGTTAATAGCCAATGTTTGACCTTCTATTTATCTCTGTGTCCGCCATCTTGGAGCAATACAGTAGAACCCCGCTAACTCGAACTCTCAAGGGAAGCGAATAATTGTCCGAGTTAGCGGGGATTCTAGTTAAGCGAAGTCGGTGTTATATTTCGTTTCCCGTGTTAATAATTAATAAAGTAAAGTTTATTATTCATCACATCTGAGCCATTAAAGTGCATTGTAAACACTTTACAAAGTTTGGACTACCGTATCTTTGACAACGGTTTACTAAGTTATTAAAAAGTTTACTTTGCACATAAAGAAAAAAGTGTTTTATATAAACAATGGAACTAAGATCACTTTTATATCTTATTAATGTTTTGTTAATCTTTTAACTTGGGTGACGGAGAAGGCATGCAGGTTCCATGTAGACTAAAGTTGTCTGGACAGGAGAAATATGTAAAGATTTTACAAAACGAACTGGCTAAGCTTGATCAGTAATTATTTAATACGCTTAAACGACGTTTATGTATATTATGTACCAATTAAATTGTTGTTGTCGGAATAGAAATCCAGGTTTCCAACTTGTCAAAATATACTGTGTTGTGACATTGTAGGGTTTGCCGATTTGTGTCTCGAAAAAAATCATCTAGAATTCAAGTTAACTGGTTAAATTTGACCAAGGGAAAATGAAACTTGTTCGAGTTAGCAGGGAGTTTGAGTTAAGCGGAGTAAATTACCTGTAAAAATTAGTCAAAATCCAGGGGAAATGAGATTTAGTTCGAATTAGCAGGGAGTTCGAGTTAAGCGAGGTTCTACTGTATTTAGAAAAATTATGTTTTGATCATGTGATCCACATGACGTCAGGTGTGGGGTAGAACAAAACAAAAAGCAAAACAGGTTACAAGATTTAACTAATTTCTTTTGAATTCATGAAAGGAATATTATCTCATTAAATACGGAAGAAATGCATGGTAGTCAAATTAGTGAAGTGTTGCCGTACCAGTACGAGCCTGAGTCAAATCAAAACGTCAGCAGTGGCGAGGATAAGAGCGATTCTGGCAGCGAGTTGTCTGCCGACAAAGAACTTGACAAAGTCTTCGAAGCAGAAAATGCGTGGCGTCTTGATTCGTTGAAATGGTGCAAATGTGGTCATTGTACATTAAACACCAAGGTAATCGAAAGTTCTTGCTGTCAAGAAAAAGCTTCGGAGTACGACGAATACAACTCACTGTTATCCCGAGCAGAAGAAGCAGGATATCATTGTTTGACATGCCTTCCCGAATTCGCTGAAAATAGATGTATGTCGCTATTTAGAAGAAAACTGGCCAGTTGATGATAAAGAAATAGAACAGACTCACAAACTTTATCATTTGGTACCTTACCAAAGGTGCTCACGTTGGATATTTCGAATTTTGGGAAAGAACATTCGGAGACCTTTTCCATCTTGTATTTATGCAAAGATTCGAGATTTACGTCGCCAGATGGTTTGTACACACATTTTAAATATGCTAAGAAGGACAAAGGTATTTAGAATTTTAATGAACTGCAGTGTTAAATTGGTCTATTTATGTTCCCTTCTCGTGGTTCTTTAATATGATTATGTACATTTTAATACACCATACCCAGTACAAGTATAATAATGAATGTTACAGATTATGTGAAAATATGAAAATTGTCACTCTGTTTTTACAGCTTACCTCGCTATATCTGCAGTTAGAATTACAAATAAGTTGGTTACTTTTACAGTTACAAGCTCTTGTTGCACACTTTCCTTTGCACAAACATGAAGTACTTTCTGTATTTATAGATGGTAAAGCTGGCTTGGTGTAACGAGTATGCCTAGCAGCAACCACTTTTTTTGACAGCCGTTCATTCCTTGCCAAATACTTTTCCACTAGAGTACATGGTTCTGGTGACAATGCCTTCTTTGCATGGGCCATTACCTTCGCTATTGCTGTGTATTTATATCTCAACTTGACCACCTCGTCAAGTATTAATTTGACATATCCTACATAGCGTCAAAGTTTATAGTATGAAAAGTCTATATGTTGACTTTAATAGAAAAAGAAAACATTTACTAAATTATGCGTGAGGACAGCAGATGTTAACCATGTTTACACTTTGTGCAAGTTTTACTAACCATAAGTTGGCTTTTCCTTCAGTGGTTTTGCCACAACTTTTTCCCCTTTGAAAGCTTTAGGATATGTCACTGACCATCTGAGTTTACCAAAACAGATTGACGTTTACATAATTGACACAGAATACGTATTCTTCTGCAACATAATACAACATCCTCTTTACGTTGGGATGAGAAACTTCTATGTCTTTGAGATATTGAAAATATGTAGCATCTCATTTACATACAATCTCCCAATAAAGGGCTCTTTTTGTAGAACAATCACAATGATTACAAATGGTTTTCTTTTATATTCGATCAACGTATTATACAATCTAGGGATTACCCAATCATTCACTTCAAATTCGTCAGATGTATCATCATTATAAAATGATTCCACGTACAAATGGACTTTACAATAACGTTCATCTTTTTTTTGAATTTCAAAAACAACTTTACGCTTTTTTTTTTTATTGATCAAAGCAATTTTCCATCCACTAAAAATCGATAAATTGGATAAATAAATTTCCACAGGATCGTATCTTGTAAAACCCTTCATCACCATGTAAGCAACTGTTGGGACATTAACTCGGATTCCCGGAAGACCAATTTCCTCAAAAAATCATGGCGGACATTTTTGTCCCTTATTTCCCCCTCACTATCCCTTCTCATCCTCAAGCTACCACGCCAACCCCAATAAACCCAACAAAATTCACAACACCCTCCTGGAAAATCAATACTCATTTCTCATTGGTTCATAACCTAGTCGCGTGGTTTGGCGGCCATCTTGTTTTCTACCCCCGAAAATTCGCCACAGGAGGTGAAATATGATTGGTCCATTCAAAAAATACTGCAATATGATTGCTTCAAAACTCGGTCCAGGCTCCAACACAATAAAAAAATCTCCATCTCTCATAGGAACGTAAAATTCTAACACAGTCTCCATATTTTGCTTCATTGGCATCAATAATAGGCATTGGTAGAATAAACGATTTCTGTGACATTTCTTCACTATACAAATGCGGTATATGGCTTGGGATGACTTTCTTCAAAAAACTGAATTGGGGGGAAAATTCAACCAAAATGCATTCCAACAATATTTTTTTCTTTAACACTTAATAAGAACTTGGTCCTTGGAAAACCTTTGTCGTCCAAGGGACTGACATTGGGAAGACGCTAGAAATTTAGACGATTCTCGATTAAGTTTGGTGTGAAAAGACGCAGATCTTCATTTGTAACATCTTTCCTCAACCGTCCTTTCAAAATTCTTATATCTCAATTATATTCAGTGCCACAAAAAGTACTGCCGTTTTTAATTTTGTCGACTGCTGTATCTAGGAAATGACCGCCTAACAGCTTTAGCAATGCATCCCGTCTGCCGTGAGACAAGCAAATGCCGAGTTTGTTACAGGGACAAAGCCAAGGATGAGAAAACCAATTACCTTTACTCAGCAGGTCATTCACTAGCAAGAAAAAGGGGGAACTAGGGGACTAAAACGTTAACAAATAATCGACCATCGTCTCCAGTGTTTACAGTAAACTTACCTGTTTTGTGCAACCGTCCCCAATCAAGCAGAGTGTGTTTATGCACTGAACCAAGCTGAGCTCATGCCATCTCACATTCATTAATACTGAATACAAAAAACCATACTTCGATTGCAAGTCCTTTTTTGCACTCACTGTTTTGACTCCAGAGATCGTGTTCATCACATCAATCAAGAATGGAATATTGGTTTCCATTTCTTCCCACAAAGAGCCAAACGAGAAATTTCTTAGCGCATCGTATGAGGTTTGCTTACTAGCATACAAAATAGATCCATGAGAGCAATTACACAATTTTTGACAGGACCTCTTGTGATATCTTCTGTGATCAGCTCCTTCATTGCTTTAACTACTACCGCGCAGTTTTCATCATGACCTCAGCCAAGACAAAAGCATCCCTAGTGTTGCTAGCCGTTATTATTTTCTCGAGATTTTTTAATCAATATTTGATTAACTTGAATAACCTTTACGACTGCCTAACTGATGACAACTTTTCACTTAAAAACAATTCCGATATCAAAAGTCTTGTTTTCGATAATTTAAAAATTCTTCATTCCTGTAGGTCCTATTCTCCTAACATAGTTTGCATTCTTGAATCGCTCTACATTAAATATAACGCACCAGAGTTAAATGTTGGTTTGAAAGCCACCAAAGAACTAACTCTGTTTCCTTAATTAGGCTCACTCTGTCCCTTCACAATCTCTTCCTCCTCTGCTAACAGCTCATTAATCATTTGTCGCTTCACATTCTCCTCCTCCTCTACTGACAGCTCATTAATTATTCTAGCTGATGATGTAACCTATTTTTGACTACTTAAGGATCATATATACTCTGTGTAAATAGTTGATCTGACGAAGGCTTTGAAATAAATTCGAAATATTATCACTACACTTGTGTCACTCACAAGATGTTTATTTTTGGATTATGTTTTGTCTTAAATATCCACCTCAGGTAAAAAAAATAGTTTACTTAATACCTAAAATACTCAGAGCCATTTAATGCCCATTTTCAAGTTCAACTTTTAACTTTATACATCTATCTAAAAGGAAAACAGTGGTTTCTTCTGGAGTAAACTAACGAAGGAAATTGTCAAACTTCTCACCAATGAGATGAATATTCCAGTTCCTCCTCTGCATTCAAGTCCTTATGGGGCGACCACCCCCATCACATCATGCACTAATCCACGGGGAACGGCTAGGTTATGAACCTCTCAAAGTTTTTTATGCATAGCTCTGTATCCCAAGTATTGGCCGCATCCTTCAATTTCCTCACGAACAGATTGTCAAAATGTGCAAGCCTTCTACTTAGAGTGCCCAAACTCCATGTTTATTGGGGGAAATCGCGTTTCATAAACTGTAATATTTCGATGCGGGAAAGGTTCTGCACAACATACTTTTCCATGTCAACTTTTAATGTAACATCGTCCTCCCATTTGGAATTTCATATTCGTTTACCTCCACCGGCCACCATGATCGATCAACAAGATGACAAACACAAAAAATTTTTCATAAAGTCAAAGGCACAGAATAGATTGTCGACGAGTAACCCGCTGACCGTCATTATCACAGGCTATGACAACGAGAACAATGAGCCACGTAGAAATTTGGTAATTCATCTTCATGATGAATTTCTTATGAGAACAATGGGCTGCACGATGGCCCATTGTTCTCATAGTAAATTCAAATTAATTTTATTTTGAATTTCACATGTTTATTTTTGATGTTTGTAATACGCATGCTCAAGCTAATCTACTCAGAAAAACTTACTGAGTCCCTTACGGGAATCAAACCCGTAACCTTCGGATTGCCGGCGAGCAAAGGTTACATTTACGTAGTAGTTCGAGCATGCGTATAACAAACATCATATAACAACCAAGCTATCACATTTTCATAACATGTTTATTTTTCAAAAAAAAAGTTGAATTGTTTTTAAATGTTATTTTTTATTTGATCTTTATATAATTTTGTTTTTAACTTTTTCTTCTATTTTCATTTTTAAATAAAAAAAACAAAATCATATTGAATTTATAAAACTAGGTAATTTTTTTGCCATGAGAACAATGGGCCACCATAGACTAGTCACCAGTTTTCCAGCAAGTTTATTCCTCTCAAAAATTTTTTTCGACGTTATCTAGGCCGCAAAAAGACCGCTTTTCTATCAAATAAAAAGTGGAAATAGTGTTGGTTTCCATGGTAAAAGAAAATGTCGGGAAATTTAAATTTGATATCAGTAAGGAAACATGCTTGTAACTAAAAAACGGATAAATATCAACACAAAACAAACGAAATTTGTTTTCCAATAAATTTTCCTTGCTTTGATACTAATATAACAAAAATAGCTTTTTTGATGAAATTCAGGCATATTGCCCCCCATAACAAGAAAACTGCTGCAGCTTGGTTGGCAAATTCGGTCAACGTACCAGACTTGTGTCTGCGTCTACGAAGCTTTCCAGAGGAAACACCAAAACTATTACTGATGTTGGTCCACAAAAAAAAAACAATACAGCGAAGGTCAAATACCTCGGTAGAATTTACCAAAAGGCGAGGTGTTCCTTGAGTCCGACGGCCTTGGATTATGAGAAAGGAGAGTGGTGCAACCGGAGGAAAAGACATCTGTAATTCGGGATGGTAAACTGGGAAAAAGACATGCCACGTTGCACCCAATACTCGTATCGCATGGGTGGATATAGGTGAGATATATATTTCATTCTTTAGTATAGCTAAAACGCGTTTTGAATGTACGATATTAGAGTGCACTCGGGTTATTTTCAAACATGATATTATGATATTGTGATATTGTGCTCTCTGAGTGCAATTATATTTATAATTAAAAATATAAATAATAATACGTAATAGCCTTACCAAAAAAATTCGTCAACTTTAGGTGGGCATAGATTTGATTGGGCCACTTAAGAAGGACTGCACAGACAGATTACTTTCCTAAACCGCAGGAGGAACAAGCTATTCCAGACAAGTCAGTTAAGTCTGTGTCTTAAGTCTTAAGATGATTCTGCGATACGGCTGCATGGACATCGTAAGGTATGCAAGAATATCTAGAACGCCGTGTCGCTGTCAATACGCAAAAGACGACTGAAGGAGGCAGGTCTTAATGGCCGGAAACCAAGGAAGAAACCATGGTTGACTCCACGTCACAAGAAGGCTTTCATCATTCTTGTAAATATTACATGCAGTATTTAACGCAGTTGTCATAAGAAACATAAATATTTTACTTTAAAAAAGTGTTACGTTACTTGTTTCAAGGGGGGGGGACATTTCCTGTGACGCTGTCATTTCCTTGTTACCAAACAACCAGGGATGTCAGCAAAGTTTTAGATTTTTCCAAAAACAGCCTTTGCCCTCAGCATGGAAAAATAACGCTGTCAAAGATGGTGGCTGCACTATGCATCGCTCTTCTGATTTTCGTTTTAACTAATGTTAAGAAGGAATCTTTTGCTAGCTCAAATTCAGTTTACTATTCGTTTGATGGTAGCAAAGTTATGGATGCAAGTAATTCTCACATCACGACTTCACTGTGGATTTATAAGCTGGACAGAGGTATTTACTTGGACCAAAAGTGATATTCTGGATTAAGCATATTGTTGATCTTGGCCTGAGATGTTGAATTTTATCCTGGACCAAGTGCAAAATGCTTTAGTTGTAACAAGACAGTATAGAAAAACCAAAGCTCGAAAAGTAAATGGCATCTAAAGTGCTTGGTAGATGTGATTGAAAATGGTCATGAGAAGCTGTACTGTCCAGATTGTGCGAACGTGAATGAAAGATAGGTATCCACAATGCACCCTAAATCAATATATTGGGGTTTTCCGAAAACCACTTGAATAGCAACACTGCAAGAGGAACTAAAAGTGAACGGACATACATTTATCTGAAACGATAGAAAGACTGGCCTTGGTGGTGGAGTGGGCTGCTTCATTTGCAATGACTTAGGATGGCAAAGACGAAGTGACTTAGAAATCTTTATCAAGAATGCAAGATCGCTTCTAATTTGCAATATATACAGGCCACCAATCGAAACCGTATTTGAGGGCATGATAAACACTAGCGTGTGTGAGAACAGAGAGATCATATTAGTGCGGGATCTGAATGCCGATTATTTACAAAAATTGAAGGATAGAAATATCAAGCGTATTATTAGTACAAATGGTGTAAAGCAGTTAATTTAAAAAACTAACTAAGTTGACGAAAGACTCAAGCATGCTGATCAATATCATAGCAATTAGTCATAGGAAAACATCCTACAGACCATGATTTGTGCAAATGCCATTAATGATCATGACTTTGTGGGAATGACTACGAAGAAAAACAATCATAAATTCAAACTGAGAACAATGTACACTAGAAATTTTGCTAAGTATAATGTAAATACTTACAAGAAAGATTTACGTAACTTA
>JBAHVQ010225957.1:0-10675 GCA_036872915.1 Nanipora kamurai
ATTGCTAGATTCAGCAAATCTGCTCTTTTGTCTACTCCGATATTCCATTAACTGTGTCTGAACAGGAGGAACCCTTAGTGCATTAGAAGCGTTATTGCCAGAACTATTTTGATTATCTAACCTTTCCTGCGATCGACTCTTGCTAGGAGTGGAGTTTAGGATTTGCCTTGTAAATCCTTCAATCTTTTCTCCAGGTACCACTACCTCACTAGTAGATCTGACCGATAATGGAGGGTTAATTCCAGCCACGCCATTGTCGGTTATAACTATATTATTAGATCTGACGTTTGTAGAAAATTCTTTAGCTTTGGAAACGTCATCTTTTGAAAGGAAAAAAACAAATTCTATTAGGGAAAAGTACAAGAAACCGGTTTCCAAAAGTTAAAGAAATCCATTACCAGCTACCCACCTTGGCTCACTATCAGCTCTCAGCCCCAACTCGTTTAGTCGTGGATGCATCACCATGGGCAATTGGCGCAGTACTTCTTCGACAACAACCAGACTCGACTTACCGACCAATCGCATATGGAAGCCGCTCCCTAACAGAGTCAGAAATGAAATACTCTCAAATTGAGAAAGATGCACTAGCCATAGTATTTGGATGTGAACACTTTCACTTATACCTACAAGGCAGATCATTCGAACTGGAAACTGATCATCGCTCGCTAGAACACATATTCAAGCCGAAGACCAGAGAAAAACCACTACCTGCAAGAGTAGAAAGATGGCTACTCAGACTACAAGAATATGACTTTACCGTTATTTATCGACCAGTACCACAGAACCTCGCCGATGTAATCTCACGATTACCTGTCAAGGCACCAAGAAGTAATATGGAAATCTGTGCAGACCGTTTTGTACATTACCTCGCAGAGCAACTAACTCCCTCAGCTTTGAACACCGCAGAAATACAAGAACACTCGAAAGGTGATCCCTATTAACTCAGGTCAAGCAATGCATCATTGCCAACCAAAGACACAAGTTGCCGAAACAATACACACAAGTAGCTCCAGAACTGTGGATAACGGGCAACATCATACTGCGTGGAAATCGCATCGTTCTACCATTGAAACTAAGACGCAAGGCAATCAGATTAGTGCACGAAGATCACGCCGGAATGACAAAATGCAAGCAAAGAATCCGTTCAAAGCTATGGTGGCCAAACATGGATAAGGATATAGAGCTGCACATTAGATCATGCCATCCCTGCCAAATCATCGGCAAACCAGACCAACCAGAACCAACACAACACACTGAACTGCCTGAACATCCCTGGAGCAAACTCGCCTTAGACATATGTGGACCCTTTCCAACGGGAGAATCAGTAGCAGTACTCACCGATTGCTATTCAAGAAGGCCAGAAGCAAAGGTAATTCGAACGGTCACATCTGCTACCATTTTGCAGTGGTTAGATGGAATCTTCGCCACACGGATATCCCAACCAAATAAAGGCCGACAGTGCTGCTTATTTCACCTCAAATGAATTCAAAAGAAACGTTAGCGTCCTGGGGCATCCAACTCAGAACTGTCACAACATATTGGCCGCAAGTAAACGGTCAACTCGAGAGATTCAACCAAGTTTTACTCAAGCACGTTTTGACATCCAACGCAACTGGTAAGGACTGGCGTCAAACCCTACCCGCCATACTACGAAATTATCAGACAACGCCACATCAAAGCACTGGTCAAACTCCAGCAATGATGTTAATGCAACGTAAGTTGCAAACCAAGTTACCCACCATCCAACAAGAAAAATCCCTCGCCGACTCAAGCGCCCGTAAGACAGATGCCAAAGTCAAGAAACGAGTCAAAGAATACACAGATGCCAAACGAAAAACCAAGGTCAAAGATATCAGACTTAGCGATCTAGTACTACTACAACAGAAGCATAAGAACAAATATACAACCACATTCCAGCCTACTCCATACCAGATCATAAAAATCAATGGCCCTCAGCTTGTCATCACCATGGAAAAACGTACCGACGGAACTCAGCACATGTGAAGAAATTCCAGCCAACCAATCAACAAATCTTTGGGGGAGGGTAAAAGGAAGAAGAGATAGAAATAGACGACACCAAAGCAAGAGAAACAACACAAGCACAAGTCCCTGATTCAGTCCCTGAGCCTTCTCACCAGCCCCCAACACCACCATTTGTAGAAGGAGAGAGAGAGCCCGACAACCAAGTTATAGACCCAGATAACGAACACCAAGAGTGGAGGAAAAGACCGACGAGAAATACCAAACCCCTGGAACGTTTTGGATTTTAATGTAATTACGAATAACATGAAAGAAAAAAATAGATACGAGAACACAGTCGAACAGGAAACGGCGATATCAGATTTACATGGTAGAACAAGTATCAAATACAAGGGAGGATTGTCATATCTATAAATAGTTATTATATAAACATTGTAAATAGACCACGTGAGAGAGAGAGTGTGAGTGCAGAATAAAGAGTAAAACATGAAACACCTCCCTTTCAAAATCCTAAATCCGCCACTGTAATACGGCATGATTCGTAAACTATCCAGCCGTAATGTACACTAAACTGTCAAATAAGGTATATTTATCGATTCATCAACCATTAATTCAACAACGCATGTTTCATTTAGTGCCGGCAACAATGGGGCCCTTACCCCAGGGCCTCCAACATGTCGGGCCTTCACAAAACAACAATAATAATAATAATAACAATAATAATAAGCGATAATAATGTTTGAATTACGTTTATGCAGTATGCCTTCAACAAAAAAAAACTTCCAATTCTGAAAGGATGAAGATACGTTAAAATGTTGTGAGAGTGTGTCAATGGGTCAGTGGCAAAGTAAGTGTGCCTTAGGAGACCCCGTCAGAAGGTTAATCCTACACTAGCTCCAATGCACGTCACAGTAGGAAATGACTTTATTCTAGATTATTTTAAAAACGATATATTTAGCATAAACGTAACGCTTAGAAACCTCAAAAACGTTAAACATGCAATTGAGAGAAATTTGGGTTTACCCCCGATTCTTCCAACGTCATTTATTTTACTGAAGCATTTTAAACTTACCTTGGCCAGTAAAAATGACAATGATGAATCAGCCAATGCGAGAAGAGTGGAGGAGGTAAAGGCCAAATATCCACCAGTTGAATAAAATGTAAATTGGTTTGTTATGTATGCTACAACAAAACCGTTAGACTCAACAAACGTCTGTGACCTGGGCCACTTGTAATTGGACGTTCACTAATTTAAAAACAAATCTGGGTTAAAGAACAGCAAGATCTCCCAAAAATGAGGAATTCCCTCCTACTCCCCAGCTTCACTGTCACTGTAATTACCGTTCGCTAGATAAGCTTAGCCCCAAGGAAGAGAACAGGGGCCGCCATCTTAAGCAAATCTGAAATTGTCGCACAATTTACACATCATCCTTTCGACAGTTACGCAAAATATTCCGACGAAAATGCCTTCACGGGCAGAGTTGATCAGATGGTGTCGTTCTTCAAGAAGAATAAGTCATGCAATCTATCTAATCAACTATATCCAAAATTTCATGACATAAATGTTATGGCCAAATGGACGAAATTCAATTTGGGAGTATTTTCGAGTTTGTAATAAGTAAAAGTTGGTAACAAGAGTGCAGCGGACCAGCAATGTCGAATCATTATAACTAGTGAGCGGATGAAAATACTGGTTTATATTAAAGCAATTTTTGCTAGTTGCTTATTTTTAAGGCATAAAATTCAGTGCATTTTTTAAAGAATTCTGACTACTGGGGTAAAGTGTGTAAGGAGAACCTTTTTGCCATCCATTTAGTGTACATTAAGACCGTTCTTTCTGACTTTTGTTGTAAACACGATAAAACAATGGAAAATAACAGGCCAACATGCATAGACGATAGTTATTCTAGAAACAGTTTTTCTATTTGCCCACAGAAGCTTTATTATTAAAAACGAAAAGGGCCCAGTCCATTGCAGAAAAATCCAAAAATCTTGCTTCATTACTGGGGGCAAGCAAAGGGCCTACTGGGGTCACTGATCTAGTTGTTGTGCTAAAAAATACCCTGATAAAATTGGTCTGTATTTTGACAGAAATTTTGACATGATAAACAAATGAAAATTAAGCAGTGGTCCAAATTTCGTTGTCCTCGAATTGGTTTTACATTGTCAGGCAATCTAAATATGTTTGTTCTGCAATATATGATTTCTATTGAAAACAAACCAGACACAAACGTAATTTTGTCTGATTGTTATCTGTGTTGAATCACTAAAGAAAAAAAATTCTTAAACTTCAACTTTCTGTAGAGGAAAAAAGGATCGAAAAGTGTAACTTCGGAAGCAATCTAAACATTGTTATTTTGTAGTTAATGACTTGCACATAAACGTGCCAGTTGAGTACTACGAGAATAATGCTAATTTAACAGAAAGACGCGAACCAAAATTAGTTCTTGGCCGGTGTTGATTATTTAGGCTAATATTAATAATAATATTTATTCAGAATACCCACATCACCAAAGTGTTTTTCAGAGGGGTTCTGCAACATAAAACAATACAATACAGTAACAATGCCCTACAGTAATACATGTACATAAAACGTTAAAATACATAACACGGAATAGGTCGACCTCATACTCATAAGCTTCCCCTAAGTGGCGAAAAGTCCCTGTGCACGAGGTTGAATGATAATTGGCTTGAATATTACAAGTTAATAATAAATTAGTTTCTAGTTAATTTCTTTAAGAAAGTTTTAAATTGAGATAGAGAATTTGTGTTTCTTATTTTCTTGTCCAGTTCGTTGAACTCCTTTGGTGCATGAGTAAATTAGTTTTTGTTTCCTCGGTTTGTGATGACTTTTGGCATATTGGTATTTTGAATGCAATGTTAGTATTTGTAATTAGTTATCATCGAGCAAATAAACAAATTCAAACTGTGACCTTTATGCATTTTAATCGCTTGCTCTTTGACGTCACCATCTTGTTGGCATACAACATAGTTAAACGCCGTAAAAGTTTTTTATTTCTTAGGTTAAACGCATGGCAATCGTGAGTCTACTATGGAATTACTAAAGTACCTGAATTGTATTCTACAGAAAAAAATGTTTATTAAAATAGACTGGTGATAAATCGTCTCAGGATTCTAAATTTGACAAAGAAAAAACGAAATGACCCTATGATCTTTTTAACAACGATTGTAGATCTCAGACATTGTCACGAGCGAATCGTTTTCTTACCTTATCTTGTCGATCAAAACGGAGAGACGACAGAAGTCAACATGGTATTTTATCACAGTTGTAGAGCAAGCCCAATGCACAACACAGCGTGTATAAAATCCAACAAGCAACTTATAAATAATTAATCAATTCCACGTTTTAGTGTATTCATTTCACCAAAACATAGAAACAATTTAATGATTCACATTTCAAAAAAAAAAATGAATGTCGTTTGTGTTAAGGTACGTTTACCTATTGCGATTAATCTGGCCAATTTCTGGTTTAGGTTTATGGTAATTAATGAAAAAAACATGTAAATTTGAGTCCATAGAACATTCTCCTGACGACTTCTCATTTTAACATGCATCTTAGGCAAAAATCGGCTCGCTTAAACGCAGTATATGTAAACCCAGCCTTACCGGGAAGAGACAACATTCAGTTAGCAAAATATATAGTTTTACTTTGTAGTTTTGGAGTCAATGTGGCAAAACAGCAACGTAATAATTCCTACGTCACTTCATGTTCACTAGATTAAGGTCAAAATGGTAGTATTTCCCTCTTTAACCCCCTCCCTTCTTTGGCATGATATGTAAAACTTTTCCTCGTACTTGCGGCAAATGCAAAGGCCAGGACGTGTCAAAAGCTTGTGAAAATCAGAGTTGACTTCTCAATGCGACTGGCAAATTCGACGAAAGCGACGTTTGTAAATGAAATCGAAACTTTATTGACTAATGAAATTCAGTTGTACCATCAAAATTGGAGGGCCCCTTGTAGAGTTTTAAGGAAAGGTAGAAGGTGAAATCTGCCAAAAAACAAGAGAACGAGGAGCCATTTTTTTCGTATGAAATTTGTTATATTTAAAAGGTTGAACAGTATGCTTAATTTCATTATTGGTGAATAATTTATGATACAAAAGTAGCCGTAACACAGTTGTTTGCAACTGTGTTACGGCTACGTGCAGTTGTTTAGTTTAATGTGAATTTATCGTTTCATATTACCCTGAGGATGATTCTGAAACAGTTGTTTGCGCTTTGAGCTTAAATACAAGTGGTAATAATAAGGCTAACTGACTTGTACCTTGTTCGTTTACAATTAATCTTGTGGAGAATCTACCCAAAACTTGATAGGTCCAGTAGATAATTTAGTATCCCAGAGACACTGAAATTTTACTCTATGCTTTAATGCAATTGTGTTCAGCAAACTTCCTTCACAAATCTTTTCTCAATCTAAAGCCACGTTCAGACTATTAGTGCCCTGTGCCCACTGCCCTGGTAAGGGCAGTCGTTTGAATACCATACCTGAAGCAAAAATCCTGGCACTGAACTCGAGGACGTGTACTACCTGTTGAAGAAGTGCCTGGGTAGTCTCAATGTCGGGAAAAATGCCGAGAAAAAAGCAAAAATGCTTTTGGGTGTGGTGTCCAGAGCGGCGTCTTTACCTGGGCACTGGGCACGCCGCTTATAGTTTGAACGTAATCTCAACAATTTTCACGCCCGTCTGTCAGTCAAAGTCCAACTAAATATAAACAACGAATATTGTGGCGTTTACACTTGATTAATAACACTTAAATGAACATTTTCCATGAACTAAATTTTCGTGTGTGAGGATACTGTAATTTTAAGACCCAACCTGTTTTAAGATCCCAGGACCTGTTGCGAAAAATGCAACATCGCGAATCTAGTGCCATGCTCTGACCACGGAGACCGTTGCCGAGAGCATGGTCACGAGTTCTGTATTTACTGTGAATAATGCCAGGGAAGAGAATTCAGCGAATATTGTGGCATTTACACTTGATTAATAACATTTAAGTGAGCAGTTTCGATGAAGTAAATTTTCGAGTACGAGGATATTGTAAATTTTAAGACCCAACAAGAACCTGTTGCAAAAAATGCAACATCGGATTTTCCGGGTTGGCCACGCTCTAACCACTGAGCTACGGAGACCGTTGCCGAGAGCATCGCACTAGATTCGCGAGGTCGCGGGTTCGATTCTCAGCCGGAAGACCAGATGTTGCATTTTTTACAACAGGTTCCGGTTGGGTTTTAAAATTTACAATATCCGCACACTAGAAAATTTACTTCATCGAAAATGTTCACTTAAATATAAACAATACTGTTAATAATTAATCAGCCCATTACTGTTGAGTTCATTACTATCTTGGTTTATGTCAAGAATTCCTCGGGAAGACTTATGGAAGAAAAATGGAAACCAAAACACTAAATGATTTACCAGAAGAATACGTTGAACCGGTATAAGTTAAGGAGGTGCAGTCTCAACTCTTTTCCGGTAGGACTAGACTTCCATTATTACTGTCTAACGCCAACCAATTTTATTTTTTGATAGGAGACAGACGAGACATCCAGGCGGAAACGATTTTAACCCTCTCAACAAAAGACAAAAAACTTTAGTACAAATTGCGATTGGCATGAAAAGCTGTATATCCCCAACTATTATTTAAAATAAATTTTTTTCTGAGAACGGTTGGGATCCTTTTGAAATATATTTTACATCTGGACGAAAATGTTCGTTGCGCATAATTACTGAGGCAGCTGCCGACAAAATTAACAAATTAGAAGAAAAAGGTCAAAATCTTGGTTGCACCTCCAACAAATAAAATTTCCCGTAGTGTACGCCAAACGAAAAGTTCCAGTAGTGCAGATGGCTATTAAAAATGAATGGCCAGTAAGTTTAAATTTTGATTCGACAAAATTCACACTTGTCGAAAATGCGCAGATTGCAACTCAACTGTAACAATTATGGAAAAAAATACAGCTACCAACCTAGTTCCCAGGACATTTTACGTCCACGATGGAAGGTCTGCAAAATGGCCCTGGCATCGGATGATCACCTGACACCCAGATATTATGGGTGTTTTTAATATGATAATTTATGTGGTCTCAGTTTGTATGTCATTTTTCTCAGCTTTCTTTATTAGCTGGAATCGTGAATAACAATTATTCACCGGTCTCCAAGCTTGCACATGTAGAAAATTAGTTATACAACCTATTGGCTCTCATTATTCGTCATAAATCTTCATTTCTGTTTATAGAAATCATAAACAAGTTTTAAATGTGTATCTTGTCTTTAACCAAAGCAATTATTATGAGTTGGCGGCAAAACCTTACAATGAGGATATCACGTAGCATCCAGATTTAGACGAATATATTACACACATGGGCCCGGTTGTATAAAACTCTTAATCACTTAAGTCAGCCGTCAGGTGATTAAAACGTAGTTAAATTCTAATCCTCTGATGCTGATTGACTGAAACTAAGCAATAATCATGATTAAAGTTAATCACATTTTATACTACCGGCCCATGGTCAATAAATTAATTTTTGAAACGGACCAATCAGATTGTAGAATTGACGAGCTAATGCCTGGACCATTTTGCCGACCTTTCGTCTTGGAGGCAAAATGCAGTGGGAACGAGGTTGTACAACTATTTGCACAACCAAGCTGGACCATATAAAAAGCTCCACGCAAACGAGTTTTGCATTACCAAGTGGTGAAAAAAGCACTAGAATTATTGAAAAAGGCAAGAGGAATTCTTCGTGATAAACACCTCTCAAGAGAAGGACAGTTGGTTGCGGAAAACAAAGATTAAGTTCATCGCTTTTTATAATGATGAGGTTTTTCCTAAAAAGAAATATAGCATTTCCTTAAACCTCGGATGAAAACAAATTCAAACACAAAGGCGATTTTTAGTTAATAATTTACATAAATTGTATTTGCCTTTTGAAGAGAAATCGGAAGACCAAGACGAGAATAAAGTAGGATTTTCTGTACGCAGTGAACTTCGGCCGCATAAGCCAATCACCTGTGGAGCAAAAGGTATACACTCGGAATGTGTTTGCGATCAGCATCATAACCTCAAGTTACCGTTGATTACATTCCTGGTCCAAAACTCCATCATTAGTGCTTGATAGAGAAACATGTTTCCAATGTCAATAATAAAAACTGCATAAAGCGTAATAAACGTTTATTTTACACAATAGACTAACGTTTCGTTGCAGCCTGCAATATTATCAGAGTGACAAGGACAATATTAATGCTGAATATATAGGTGGTAAGAAGGATTACATTACATGCGATATTAGACAACAAACTACGGAAATAGGAGTTGTGTTTTGTTGTCTAATATCACAAGTAATTTAATCCTTCTTACCACCTATATATTCAGTATCAGTATTGTCTTTGTCACTCTAATGATGTTGCAGACTGCAACGAAACGTTACTCTATCGTGTAAATAAATACTTTAAATTATGTCATGGCTGTGTTTCGCATTTTATGCTGGGCACTTATTTTCATATTACGCTTAAGATTCCCGCATGGATCTTCAATTGCAATAATTTTGAAAAAACTGTATGATTCATCAGTGTGAAAAATAATGTGACACTAACAAATACAGTACCTCCGATCTGTCTTTTCTTAATGATCCACTGACGAGGACGAGAATAGAAGGGGGAATAGCCGTTTTCCCCCAAAAGCCATAAAAAAGGTCCTTACGATAGTATTGGTGGGATAATTAAGTGTCTTGCAGCGAGAAGTAATCTTCAGCCTCCTACGTGAATAAAATTCTCACTCGAAATGAGCTCTATTTACAGTAAAAAGTCAATAATCCTTGCGTTAACGTGTTAACATAAGAGCTGATGGCATGAAGAAAATAAAACGTTTTCAATCTTCACCTGATAGGTGGTAAAACCATATCGGGAATAAGAAGTTACCCCATTTTTCTTCCAATCACTTTCGATGTTCTGCAAATAATTTCAACAGTTGCCTAAGAAATATTCACTGAAGATCGCAGTCTCTCCTCAGGTTTTGCATGGTATACGCCAGGCCAACAGGCAACATAAAATACCTGACTGATGTTTGAGAACCGTCGATCCTATTAAAATTAAGACAATTAAAACAGCTTTACAATAGTTTGTTCTCATGGACTTTTCTTCTAACCACAAAAGCAGCATGATGGTTGTATACAATTTGAACATATATGAAGGTTGAATGCTGAGCACAAATTTTGTTTACGTGGGAGCTTGGAATATGTTGGACAACCATCAAACGTTCATCAAGCTCGTAACCGCAGAAAAACGATTTCTGAGCCCTAGACCAATCGGAAGTCGCGATATGATAATAATGATCATTATTATTGTATTGTCACTTCCACTAAGACAATAAATATGACAAACCTTCAACCTATCTGACCATCTGAGCCTTGGTAGCTGAACGGTTAGAGTGTCTCACCGGTCATCAGAAGTTTGCACGTTCGATTCCTATAGAATCTCAACACAGTTATATCAAAGTGAAATATGTTTCTCTCTCTCTCTCTCTCTCTCTCTCTCTCTCTCTCTCTCTGATCCCAAAGACACACCCTCCTTACTCCCATGCTTTCTTTAGTCCTTTCTCCTGCTGTACACGTGCCATGCACGTGTAGTTCACAAGTCACTACACTACATCTCTCCCCTTCATCTTGGACAATCAACAAA
>JBAHVQ010225968.1:0-10673 GCA_036872915.1 Nanipora kamurai
GATACAATGATACAATGTTTTGTTTTGTTTTGTCAGGTATTGACAGACATGGTTCGAGTTATCGAGGGTAAAATTATGTAGAAAAGGACCTTAAGGGAAACAAAAATTGCTTCGAGTTAGCGGAAGGTTCGAGTTACCGAGGGTAAAATTACTGTAAATGTTTTTCAGAAATCAAGGGAAAATCAATTTTGGTTCGAGTTAGCGCGAGGTTCGAGTTAGCGAGGGTTCGAGTTACCGAGAGTCGACTGTACATAAAATTGTTGAAACGATTTTCATTTTAATGCATGTTGACTAACATGTCGGTCACGAGCCTAGCATGGTCAACTCAGAAGACCATCTGAAGATTGACTTTTCTAAGAATTCTGATTCAGATAAAATATGCTTCAGTCGGTAGGACGATTGGTGTTAAAAATAACTCTCCGAAGTTTTAACGTGTATATATAGAAGTATTTTAAATGTTTTTTTTCTTGTAGAAATATAATATTTTCTTGTGTTAACCGGTCAGCTTAATGGTGTATTCTCACGCGTGGTGATTCGCACATGCAAATTTGTTCATGCGTGCTAATTACCGCACGCGTGTAGTCTGGCTCACAAAAAAGACTGATTGCTATAAAAAATTAATCTGTACAAAAGGTAAACGCTTCAACTCACTTAGAGGCAAGGGTGCATTTTGCAGTATTATTTTGGCCAATGCTAAACAATTTTATTCAGCAAAGCTGGATGTTTGGCTCTTTAATGGGTCAGTCACAGCAGTTATTCAAAAGAGCAGCTTGGTCCCATTCCGAGGCATGGTCACAATTTGAAGAATTTAACAATTCGAGTACTGGTGCCGCAAATTGTGGTCAAAAAAGGAGAGCATTGGTTGATTTGCATTCCTGAACCAGTGACTTTCACTTTTGTATACGTCATAGCCTGGGTCAAAATCGCCAGCTTTTCTGCGCCCACGAACGTGTGTACGCAGGCTATCTTCACTTCTACAATTCATTAGAATTCCCAGATTGTTTTATGATATAGTTTCTGATATTCAAATTTCAGCCAGCATGCTACCAATTTCTTTGGTCTGTACCACTTGTATTTTAGATTAAAATTTGAAAAAGAAATAATACAAAATTTTAACATAAACAACCAATGATAATCTTAAATTCTCCTTGGCATTATTGCATTGATAAACCTTGATGAAATATCATAAACACAGTGGCTCAAATCACACTGTATAAAAACAGCCAATGCCTATGCTCAGTATTAAATTATGACCAACATTATCAGACACTCTGCCTCTTGTTCATCTACCCATCCCAGCTTTAATCTACATTTAATATATAATCTAAATTCAAATTGTCAATCTCAGACCCTCAACCTCTACTGCATGCAGCTATTCTATATTTAATCTGCGTGTGTAATTGACTTGGTATGAAAAACACTGTACAAGAAGAATTAATGAAAGGTCTGCTTGTAACACCCCCATCATGACTTTCTAAATATTGATCAGAGGCCAAACAAGATATAATAGCTGAAAAGAGCTGGCTGTAATTGGTAATTGTGCCCAGTTTGAAATGGAATAAGTGAATGTCCAGGAAGTTACAGGTGTCAATAGTTTTGTACTTTCATCATAATTGTAATGTTGGAGGGCAAGTGCTTGCCTCCAAACAAAATTCCCATTGAAATCCTTGTAAACCGGGTGCCACAAAAATAAACTTACTTCAGTTTACTAGCCCAGAGCTCAGAAGTTAATTATTAGAAATCAATAAGAAATATTAATAATGTGGCAATTAATAAATATTACTGGGTGTAGGAAATCTAAGAGAAAAATCATGTGATCTACACATGCAGGTTCCTGTAATCATTTACCCGAGTATTGACAGTTTATGCAGCCAATAAAATACAAAAAAACAGTCAACTCAATCTTTATTATATTTGCCCATTAAATTTGTACAGCTCTATAGCTCTTCAGAAACTGTCTTCTAAATACTCCTTTCTGCCCTGATTTCAACATGCTCTATACAGCCATCACATTTTTTCGGACTGTGATGAAACCTTAAAATGTCATGATGGGAAGTCTTAAAAGTTGATTGCATGCCTGTTTTATGGTATGGTCATATACCACCAATGCAAAGAATGGATGGTACTATGAATATTTTGTCAAACATATGGGCAATTTTTGAATCACTATATACAATTCCTCTATTAATTCTATCTCATTTTTGTGAGTCAATAATAGAGTAGTTTTCTCTCAAAAAGTGTTCCTGCCACATTACAGTTCCCAGACAAGTGGTATTTTATTTTCCTAAATACTGTATATGGACAGAGCTTAAACATGTAATTAAGCAAAATTCAAAGTAAAATAACCAAGCAGAAACAAATGGCATGTAAATGTTAATTTCACAACTGGCTTTAGCTCCAGTACACTACTGTTTACCAGAATTTAATCCTTAGAACCTGCTAGACTGTTTTCTGGTCATAGTAAGAGATAATATATCCCAGCAGACCAGTATTCCAGTCTGCATGTGGCTACAATTGTAAACATTGTTGATTGGTGAAACAGGAGCCAATCAGCGATCTTTTTACAACATGGCCTCACCTATACACTGTCTACCAAGTAATGCTGTCAATATGGATGTATTTCTAGCAAAGTTTGCTAGTTTCTTGCAGATTTTAGCTGAGAAAATGGCCAAGCGTTTGAGTGTAGGAGACGTAATCAATGCAGTATTCTCAAGTGATAATGAAGAGCAAAATAATAGGGATTATAGGGCTGATTCTGACTTTTAAACAGAGAATGAAGGTGAGAATACTAATATTAACAATAATGACAATGATCAGTTGAATCCTGGGCCTGTCACTGACTAAAGTCGGCCTCCTCCCCAACCTCAATGTCCACAACAAGGGCAAAAAATGTAACAACATGCAGTGGGTTTGTGATACAACTGAATTTGTTGATATAAACTTTTGTCCAAATGAGCAACCTGGACCTAAAAATCTCCCAAATAATACAAATGCAGATAGCACATCACTGGAGTATTTCTCTATTTTCTGGGATAAGCTCTGGGAGCTCCTTGGCACTGAAACTAATCCCAATGCTGAGCATGTGCAACCCAAACAGTTACTGGGCTAAATCATTAAAATAATATTATGTACCAAATTGTGAACTCAGCTTAGATGAGGGGATGATCCCTACTAAAAGCTCCCTTTCCATAAAACAGCACATAAAAGACAAACCCATAAAATGCAGCATCAAAACTTTTATCCTTTGTGATAGTCACAATGGATATATACATGATGCTGAAGTGTACACTGGTAAGACAAATGACCAAGATTTTATTGACAATCTTGGTGCAACTGGAAATCTTGTGTGGAGACTAACACATCCTTATTACATCCTCATCATGATCAGGATTATTGTGTTTATGTAGACCTGTTAGACAAAGGTATTCCCTTTGTGGGAACAGCTCTGTCAAATAGGAAAAATTTTCCAAAGACTCTAATCAAAACGAAGAATGCAATGCAGAGAGGAGTATCAGAGACATTGTTCAGCGGTAAAATTGTCAAAAATCATGTGGCAGGACAAGCACCCCCATCGTCACCACATCTTTTGTCAGTTCACCTACTGTTTAAAGTTTTGAAACTGTGCAAAGATATAACAGAACTGAGAGGAGGATACCAGTTCAGTGTCCAAAGGCTGTAAAATGGTGCAACAAGTACATGCGAAGAAGTGATTGCAATACTCAAATGATAAAACTTCAGTGGCCTCACAGACTTGTAATAAAATTCTTCATGTGGGCAATTTAGGATTCCTATGTCATAAAAAACCTTTTGCAACCTAATGAAATTGCTGGTAAAGAACATTGACATTTCATATGTTTGTAGAGAAACTTTGCAATGACCTTGTTGCTTCTCAAAGACAATAACTGTTGTCACCTCAGCGACATACTGATAGATGCACAGATTGCCTCGTCAGCTATGGGGCTCATGAATGTGAATGTGCACCCTATGCTACCACTACTAATCTTTGAGTAGTTTATAATGTGAAGTACAAGAAAACTAGGGCTTTATATCCACAAGGCAAATATCATGAACTCCCAAAGAAAAAAAAAGACAACCTATTGGTGTAAAAGTTGTAAGGTTTTAAGGCTGTCTTGGCTCTCCTGCCTCTAACTGTTGGCCTGATTGGCACACTAAAGTTTAGTACTGGAGAGTACTGGATTTATCACAAATGACTTCAGTTTATTGGTAAATAAACATTTGCAATATCACAAAATTTCTTTTTCCTTGATTTTCTTGTGAATTTGCACAAACTCGTAAATTGTTCTCTGTCCTATTAGACATGTAACCTACATGTAGCTGTTTGTAGTCACAGCATCAATTAGTCAAGTATAGTCCTCCCGACATTTCTTCATATTTTAAAAACCCCAAGAATATTCAGAAACCTTTACAAACCTTGCATGCTTGAGTTTCACCTGCAGTGCTTCATTCTCCATCTAAAGGGGAGAAAAATACTATCTGACCTGTTGACAGACTTATCAAAACACACAAAGAGTCAGAACCACAAGAGTATGCCATGTTTTGAGCGTGTGCTTTTGTGAGGCTGGGCAATTTATTAACACATATGTATAGGTATCCTTTCCTGACTTATAGTTTATTTATATGGGGTAACACATAACTATGAAAATTTATTTTAAAATGTTATTCTGCATAAGAAAGCCATTTAAATTATGACCTTTTCGGACTATAACAGTCATACTAGTGGTCTCTTAAGGATATTTTATTTTTTCAAATTGCTGTATTTATGTACAAGTTTAATCATCAGGCCTTGCCTCAGATATCTGACCACTTTTTTACTCCTATATCAGAAATGCATAAACATAGCACCAGGTTGGATGAGGTTGAAACTTATGATATATATAATATTAGAACAAATCTTGGGAAACTTCATGTTCGGTTATTTGGTCCTAGAATGTGGACTTCTGTTCCATATGAATATAAAATATTTGGCTTACCTATGTTTTAAAAAAATTATCTCTGCTTTTCTGTTGACATATTGATATACACGTATACCTGCTGGATGTGTGTATATTTATGTATACTTATGCATATTTGAACTCACTCTAAGCTAGCCCAGCTAAATTATGTATTTCTGATTATGTGCATCGAAGAGGGTTACCTGACCAGATTAACCTTGAGGCTATTTCATAAATCTCACACTTAAATTCTGTCATACTTAACCTGATCAGTCTTGTAATTGTATAAAGCAGTGTTGAAATAAAGGTTATCCTTCACTCAGATTAAAATATGGCTGCGTCTACATATCTAGCATACATTTCTACATATCTGGTTTTCAAAATACTTAATCAGTAAATGTCCGGCAGTCCAGAATTAGGTAGAAAAATCCTATGAAAACCCACACCAAAACCCTAATCCTGATCCTAAACCTAACCCAAACCATAACCTAGAACCAAGGAAAACAAAGAAGAGAATTTGTGACAGGAGTCCAATAAAGTGACCGCGACTAGGTTTTGAAACCACGCCGTCACAGATATTCCACTTTGACACTAGCCACTATGCTACTCATGCACTAATCCATTATATTTGTAGAAAATATGCATGTAAAACTTCTTCATATGTGGTTGTCTAGTATTTTGACCCGCGTACCCTTCTGCCTCGTTAAAGGTTAAAATATTCTGTCTCACCTTCAGCTTTGCGTTCACTTTCCGCAATTCCAGCAGTTCATCTTGTGCGGAGCTCCATCTTTTACGGCAATCTTCTTGCTGGGATACAATTTTTATGAATTCTATACAAAGGACATTTTATTAAATACCATGCAAATAAAAGATGGCAGTGACAGAGCTATGCCCATTGGTCTGTTAGGCATTAATACACGGATAAGACCTTTAAGATAGCCCTTGAAAACGGTCCTGATTACTAGAAAACGAGATTTACTAGATAACGAGATATAAGAAGCAAATCTGTATAAGCTTGGGAAAATTTAGAAGCCTTTATCGCCTTCGACGTAGTAAACAAACAGTAACACCATGAGTAAAAACAAACCTTTCTCAATTCCCTCGGACAAAACCGACGACGAGCGAACAATGTCATCAAAGCAGTTCACCAACGATACTTTAGCCATATCTTCCAACTTTTTAAATTTTCCGTAAAAATCTTGTTACCGCCTTTGGATTTTAGCTTGCCGTCCCTCCCGATAAGAACGTTTGTCCGCGTTCGGCTTGCTTGTCGTTAATTCCCTCGTTTTCAGCTTTTGAATAAGTCGTCATCCAATCAAAAGGCTTGCAGACGAGCCTGCGAGCAGGCTCACCTGCTGTCCTGCGGGAAAAGAACTTGCACGGATCCTTTTGCAATTTCTGCATATTAGTAGCATTCTAAATTGTAACGCAGCTTTCCCATTGGCTAAGCATATGGACCTTTCTCACTCTTATCATGTGCATTGGCTTATTGAATATGCACGCGTTTTATCCATATTGGGCTGTTTACATGAGCTCGGATCGAAATAGTCGTTCTGCTGGAGAAATAATGTCTATGTCCGTTTTCTTTAAATGTCCAGTCAGTCCTGCATCTCGATCCGATTGACATTCCGATCCGCCTCAATCAAGTCAATCTGCTTCATGTAAACAGTCAAGGGAGACTTAAACTAGATTGGGTAGAAAACAGAACTAATTAATATTTCAAGTCGATTCAAATTTTGTTGGATTCAGATTTTCGATCCGGCCTCACGTAAATAGCCTCTTATTGTGATTATTTCAAGAAGCACTTGGAATAGGCTTGCAGAAATTACTCCATGTAATAATGTTAGAAACATGTCAGACCGAGTGACGAACGGTACCGGACAAGTAGAGAAAACTCTGCTTAGCCCGACTGGGATTTGAACGCGCGACCTTCGGTTTACTGATCCATAGTTGCCAAATTTTCGGCTAAAAAGGTAAGTGTGGGATTTTCTTGAGGTTTAGATGATTTTAATATACGAGGCCCAACTGTCAAAGCGTGAAGCCAGGTGAATATAAGCACCCTGAAAATGCAGAAATAAACAAGTTTTTGGGCGCGCAAACTTGCCACTCGAAGTCACCCCAAGCTCCCGCCAGAAACGTCTGAAGCTGCCCGCATTTTGCCCGCAGTTACAATACGAGAAATTCAATGACGACCATAATATAATGAAACCTTCCTTTGTTTTCATAGTCTTTTGGAAGTCAATTTTGTGTAGGCTTACCACTGGGAAAGAATGCGTGAAATTGCGTGAGAAATAAAGCTGAAATTAAGGAATTGCGTGGGATTTTCCCCTGGGGTGATACAGGCGTGGGATGATATTCAAATGCATTTCTTCAATATCGGGACATTTAAAGTGCCTGTCTCATAATTTTGGGTTTTTACATATTTCGAATCTTTGAGATATTCGAATCAAAATTGCTTAATATCGTCTTCCGCTAAAGTTTCATCTTCATGCCTTTTTTAACTGCTGAAATTGGCGATTGAAGACCTGGCCGGGAAAGAAAAAACATGGTAACTACTTAGCGGAAGTGACGTCAACCCAGGGACCCGCAAAAACATTGCAAAGTCATTCTATAGTAAACGTCAAAGAAAATCAGTCATCTTAACAAATTGGGGCTGTACTGGATCGTCAGGATTGACAGAAAACTGGTGGAGTATAATCGAAAATATGCTGATCCTCTTAAAGTCAAAAACCGGTAATTGCGGAAAAAACATGACTTGAAACTACTTTATTCAGGGCTACTGATATCAGCGCTTCAGGAAAGAGAAAACCAGTTGCTGATGTCCAACAAATTTTAGAAAAAGATTTTTAGACGTGGATTTTGACCCTGTCAGTAGTATTTTAAACTCTACAACTTTCTCAAGACAATTGACCTTTTTTTACGTGACGAAAAATGTAAACAAACAACCAAAGTTTGAACAAGCGGTCTACATACCATATTCGAAAGCTAGTTCAAAGTGTTTCAATAACGTTTAAAATAGCTTGCGTGTATGTAAGTACGAACTTTATCGTGTGAGGTAGTGATTTGTTTCTGTTTTGACTATGGCGCGTAATATGATCATTTTATGTTACGATAATAACACATGTCATTGTGAATATTAACCCAGTATCTACTGATACTGAAATATTCTCAATGAAATTGGAGAAACGTGGTATAAAATAAACGTCGGACTCTACTAATTTTTTTTTCTACAGTTTATTCAGTCTATTTAATTCTAGTAGTATATCTTTTAGACTTTCAATAAACATTTAAACTAGACTCTTGGTAGTGTATTTCTTTGTCCATTGACTAATGAACCACCATGCCAGAGTAAATATTGAGGTGACTTTAGGAACATCGAAATATAAAGGACCACAGTGGGAGTCCCTTCTAAAAATGACAACAAAGTTATTTACGCATTATCTTCGTAGCTCATGACACTACCACTGACATACACCGTTATGAACGCACGTAGTGGTGCTTTTAGTAGGCGCGGTTGTCGGGCTATTTACGAACGTAATTACGCACCATTTCATTTTGATTTTATCTTACAAAACATTTAGTATGGATATTCGCAGTATTCCTTTAGAAACGTCGGCCTATTATTTAAAAAAATCGCCAGTGTATCTAATTCACCTTTCTAATATAAAATAATTTGGCTATATATTCCTTCATCGTTCAAATTGTTTATATACAGTACTACTAAGCACTGAGGAAGGTCTATGTTGTATTGAAACGATCAGTCACTGTTTCTTCTTCGAACGAAAACGCAGTTTTCATTTCATACGCTTCAATAAAAATAACCTTGAGGTGACTATATGGTGAACTTTATCAATTTGATTGTCCCATTTTAAATGAGTATCAAAAGTCATTCCTAAAAGTTTGCCACACGTAATTTCTTCGACCTCATCAAGGTTTTTTAAAATTGAAAGAGGATCTAGGTCAGAGAATGTACGTCTAGAGTAAACTATCATACATTTCTTTTTCTTATGATTCAGAGACATGTTGTTATTGTTATATCCACCAGAATGCTCCTCAAAGCTATTAACCGGCACAATGTATATTTCTTCAAACCAACAATCAAGCCTACAGATCTCGTATCAACATTTCAAAAACCCTTATGACGCATGCGTGTACCAAACCTACCGCTGTCACAATAACGCTATCACATTTTCCCTTCTACAGGAAAACGCTTCATTTGTCCCTATATAAAATCATACAAAATGTGAATAATAATAATAATAATAATTGTTCAGTAGTAAAATGTTACTGATCTGATCTCCCTCGATTTGCCAGTAACCGGTAACGCCTTCCATCTGTTACAGTTTCGTCTGAACTTGGTTCCTCTGGAGCAGTGTTTATAGGATCATTGTTCACTTGAGAATCATTTGTCTCAGCCTGAGAAATTCCGTCCGAGGTATTTTTAGCTCTGTCAGAAGTTTCTGCCAACCTTTCTGTCTCCGGAACTGCACGCTCCCTTATCGATGTCTCTGCATCATCCCATTCATTATCTGACTTGATCCGCATATCGTCCTTAATGAGTTGATCTACATGTCGTTTCCACAAATATCCTGGTACGCTGACCATATAGTGTCTCGACCCCAGGACTTTAGTGACTCGTCCACGAATCCATTTCTCTTTTCCTTGATAATTGCGCACCGGGACATTTTCCCCTTGCACGAAAAATCTTGTATCACGGTTGTCAGCTCGTTCAAGTACTTTATATTGTTGGGTTTTTTTACATGTTCTTGAACGGAAGGAAAAACTAGATCAAGTCGGGTCCGTAGACGTCTTCCCATAAGTAGAACTGAAGATGTCTCACCAGTTGTAGCATGTGGTGTGTTTCGGTACACTAATAAACTTCTCGCACACACACGTTCGCATCTTGCTTAGTAATTCGAGCTTGCTCAATCGCTGATTTCAAAATTTGAACGACACGTTCAGCCTGACCATTCGTGGATGGTTTGTATGCAGCAGATGTCCGATGCATGATTCCATTGTTACGGCAAAACAGCTGAAATTCGCCAGCCATAAATTGCGGTCCATTATCGGATACTATTATTTCTGGAAGGCCGTGTCGACTAAAAATATTTCGTAGTACGTTAATAGTGTTCGTAGCTGTTGTGGTAGTCATTTTAACCACTTCTGGAAACTTGCTGTGTGCATCAACTACTACCAAATACATATTTCCTGAAATAGGGCCGGCAAAATCAACACGAACGCGAGACCAAGGCTGTGAATGAAACGTCCAAGGGTGAATCGGAGCTTTTGCTGGCTCCGATCGCATTCTCTGGCACACCGAAAAAGTTGATACAGTTCGTTCAATGTCAGAATCAATCTTGGGCCACCAGACGTAAGACCTAGCCAGACCCTTCATTCTTGTCATCCCAGGGTGAGTGTCATGTAGCTCGGTAAGCAATGCGCCCCGACGGGACGAAGGAACAATAACCCGAGCGCCCCAAAGAATACATCCTTGAAGTTGATGAATGGTAATTTCATCTTTCTTATTCTTGTATGGTACTATGTTAACATCAACCACAAAAGACCAACTACTTTGTATGTATCTGTATACTAATGACAAAATAGGATCTACTTGTGTCTTTTTCTTGATTATTTCAGCCGTAATATTGGTGATAACGCCGGATTCGAAGAAGTAACACTCTACATTTTCACTTTTGGGGGACCAGGTCTTAGGCAGTGGTA